>JARYGA010030115.1:0-34028 GCA_030545235.1 Helianthus tuberosus | reverse complement strand
AGCCAGTCATCCTCTGTTAATCAGAATCAGAGCAACAACTCGAACAAGGGTTCTTACGCAGGGAAACAGCCAAAGTGCGCTAAGTGCAACTACCATCATCGTGGACCATGTACCCGAATCTGTCACAGGTGCAATAAAGTGGGTCATATGGCAAGGGATTGCAGAGCCCCGTTCCCAAAGCAACAGCAACCTCCCAGCAATAGCAGCAGCAACAACAAGAAAGGCAGCAACCTCAGCAAAGCCAGGGTAACCGAAAGGGATGTTTCCAGTGTGGAGACGAGGGTCACTTCAGGAGAGATTGCCCTTAACTGAATCAGAATGCTGGGAATAATAACAACAGCACTGGGAACAATAACAATGGAAATAATGGTGGGAATGGTGCGTGTAGACGAGTGTTTACCATCGGAGCTGGTGAAGCCAAGAACGATGGCAATGTCGTGACCGGTACGTTTTTTGTGAACAACCTATTTGCTTCTGTTTTATTCGACTCTGGTGCCGATTGGAGTTATGTGTCTTTGGGGTTCAGTCGTCAGTTAGGGTTGACTCCAACACCTCTTGTAAACAAACACTTAGTAGAATTGGCTGATGGCAAGTCGATTGAAGCCTCACACGTTCATTTTGGGTGTAAACTCGATCTTATGGGTCAAGTGTTCGACATTGACTTACTCCCCGTTACTCTTGGAAGTTTTGATGTGGTCGTTGGTATGGATTGGTTGTCTAAGCACCAAGCGGAAATTCTCTGTAAAGAGAAAATAGTACGTATTCCTCTCCCCAGTGGAGAATCTCTGTTGGTCATAGGTCATCGAAGTGGTGCAATGGCAGGCATCATTTCAGCTATGAAAGCCCATAAGTGCTTACGGAAGGGTTATCCTGCTATTTTAGCACTCGTTACTAACGCTCAGCCGGAGGAAAATAGAATCGAAGATCTACATGTTGTCTGTGAGTATTCTGATGTTTTTCCCGAAGAACTTCCTGGTTTACCTCCTCACCGTCAGGTGGAATTTCAGATCGACCTTACGCCAGGAGCAACCCCGATTGCCCGCGCTCCTTATCGTCTTGCACCAGGAGAGTTGCAAGAACTATCTAACCAACTTCAAGAACTGTTGGATAGAGGCTTTATCCAACCTAGTTCTTCACCTTGGGGAGCCCCAGTCCTATTCGTAAAGAAGAAAGACGGGTCCTTCCGTATGTGTATCAACTATCGGGAACTCAACAAGGTGACCATCAAGAACCGTTATCCCTTACCACGTATTGATGATCTATTTGACCAGTTACAAGGGTCAAGTTTCTATTCGAAGATCGACTTAAGATCGGGCTACCATCAGATGAGGGTTTGGGAGGAGGATGTTCCTAAAACGGCTTTTCGAATGTGGTATGGCCACTACGAGTTTATGGTCATGCCATTCGGGTTAACTAATGCACCTGCGGTTTTTATGGACCTCATGAACCGAGTGTGCAAACCGTACCTCGATGATTTCGTCATTGTGTTTATTGACGATATTCTGATATATTCTAAGAGCAAGGAGGACCACGAGCGGCACTTGCATCTTATCTTGGAGCTTCTGAGGAAGGAGCAACTATACGCGAAGTTTTCTAAGTGCGACTTCTGGATTCGAGAAGTACACTTCCTTGGCCACATTGTTAACGGATTAGGGATACATGTGGATCCCACTAAGATCGATGCTATCAGGAATTGGGCGGCACCTAAAAATCCTTCGGAGGTGTGACAATTCCTTGGTCTCGCTGGATACTACCGCAGATTTATCAAAGACTTCTCGAGGATCGCTCAACCTCTTACCACGTTGACACAGAAAGGGGTTATATATTCTTGGGAACGAAGCAGGAAGACGTTTTTCAGCTGTTGAAACAAAAACTTTGCAGTGCACCAATCTTGTCTTTACCAGAGGGTACCAAAGATTTCGTGGTGTACTGTGATGCTTCTATTCAGGGTCTCGGTTGCGTGCTGATGCAACGTGAGAAAGTGATAGCTTACGCTTCTCGATAGCTGAAGATTCATGAGAAGAATTAAACGACTCACAACTTGGAGTTGGGGGCCGTGGTATTTGCGCTAAAAATCTGAAGGCATTACTTGTATGGTACTAAATGCACTATTTATACCGACCACAAGAGTCTTCAGCATATCTTTGACTAGAAAGAGTTGAACATGCGACAGCGTCGCTGGGTGGAACTCTTGAACGACTATGATTGTACAATCAAGTATCATCCCGGCAATGTTGTAGCTGATGCCCTTAGTCGTAAGGAAATGAAGCCTAAACGAGTTCGAGCTTCGCAGCTCACCATTCACTCCAACCTGCCTGACCAGATTCGTTCTACCCAAACTGAAGCATTGAAAGACGAGAACCTTAAAGTTGAAGAGATGCGAGGCTTGGAGAAACAACTTGTGGAAAGATCTGATGGTACTCGCTATTTCATGGAAGGAATATGGGTCCCTCTGTACGGAAACATTAGAGAGCTTGTGATGGACGAAACACACAAGTCTCGATACTCTGTCCATCCGGGTTCTGATAAGATGTATCAGGACCTCAAAGTCTTATATTGGTGGTTGAAGATGAAAACCCACATCGCGACGTATGTAAGTAAATGCTTGACCTGTGCGAAGGTCAAGGTGGAATACCAGAAACCGTCTGGATTGCTTCAGCAACCGGAAATGCCCATGTGGAAATGGGAACAGATTGCCATGGATTTTGTCACTAATCTACCTAGAACTCAAAACGGGAACGATACCATTTGGGTGATCGTCGACCGTCTCACGAAATCAGAGCACTTCCTAGCGATCAAGGAAACTGATAAGTTCTCACAACTTGTTGGCGTTTATTTGAAAGAGGTGGTTTCTAGGCACGCAGTGCCCACCTCTATCATCTCTGATCGTGATCCGCGTTTCATATCTGATTTGTGGCAGGCGATGCACAAATCATTCGGCTCATGTCTAGACATGAGCACTGGCCTATCATCCTCAGACGGATGGTCAAAGTGAACGAACCATCCAGACACTTGAAGACATGCTGCGAGCATGTGTGATCGACTTTGGTAAAGGTTGGGAATGACGTTTTCCTCTGGTAGAGTTTTCTTACAACAACAGTTACCATTCCAGTATCCAGACAGCACCGTTCGAGGCATTGTACGGACGGAAATTCCGATCCCCTCTTTGTTGGGCTGAAGTGGGTGACAGCCAGATCACAGGACCAGAACTGGTACTTGGAACCTCTGAGAAGATTGTTCAGATTAGGAATCATATGGCGGTAGCTCGTGACCGTCAGAAAAGCTACGCTGATAAGCGTAGGAAACCCTTGGAGTTCGCTGTAGGTGATCATGTCATGCTAAAAGTCTCACCCTGGAAGAGGGTGTGGTGCTCTTTGGGAAGCTTTGTAAGCTTAATCTGTGTTACATTGGGCCATTCAAAATTCTGGAACGAATTGCTAAAGTGGCGTACAAACTTGAATTACCCGATGAATTGGGCAATGTTCACGATGTCTTTCATGTCTCAAACTTAAAGAAGTGTTTGTCCGATGAAACACTTGTGGTGCCGTTGCAGGAACTGAAAATTGACGGTAAGTTGCAGTTTGTCGAGGAACCTATCGAGATCATGGATCGGGAAGTTAAGGTTAGTAAACATAGTCGAGTCCCGATCGTGAGAGTTCGTTGGAACTCAAGGCGTGGACCGGAGTTCACGTGGGAATGCGAGGATCAGATGAAGCTCAAGTATCCCCAACTATTCAAAACCCCTGAATCAAATCCTGATGCAACTGGTGAATTTCGGGATGAATTTCCCTTTCAAGTTTGGGATGATGTGGCACTCAAGGAAAATCCACAGTCATCCTGATCTATCATTTCGCTACTCTGAGTTGCTTATCGAAATTTGGGACGAAATTCCTTTTAAGTTGGGGATGATGTAACAACTCGAACCTCTAAGGTTAGCACTACTTAAATTCCATAACCTGTAGGATCGTATTCACGACCAAATGAGTCGATCAGAGACAATACACAACTGTTTGAGAGGCGGAAACAAACAAACAGCCTAGAATCAGTGTAGAAATGAGTAGAAACAGAGTATGATACTTAAAACAAGCTTCTCATTGATTTTAAACTTGAAAACACGGTGAAATATTGACAGCACTTCATTACACCACAGCTAATTCCGTACCAAATGAGAAACTAACATGCCATATATATAGGCATCTAATTTCGTTTGAAATGACCACATGTCATTTCAAGCGGAATTAACAACTTTAATTTCGTTTGAAATGACCACATGTCATTTCAAGCGAAATTACTACAAAACAACACAAACTTTACATATTTGACATTTTTGACCCATATACAAGCTACCGACATGACCTAGATCTATCATTTCTATTACAAGACTTGATACAAGACGAAGTCAACAGACATATGCACCAACAGTCTCCCCCTTAGATGTTGACGGAGTTTTCAGTACGAGACTTTAGTACGTCAAAACTTCAGACTTGATCAGTCTTCTTACTTTTTCCAAAAAATTTGACGCTGAAGCATCCTTCAAACTCTCTCTTTCATACTATTTCCAAAGTATTTGACGCTGAAACATTCTTCAAATTCTCTCTTTCTCTTTTCTCACCATTATCAGCTATTCTTCCATAATCTGAATCTGGCACTTTCACTCTTCACTCTCCCCTTTGCTAACAGACTCCCCCTTAAGTTGTTCCGGGATCGCAGTCTGGAATTTGTAACATAGGATCGAAAACCTGGCATTAATCCTCAGGAATCGAAACCTAGCTTTTTCAATGTTTCCTGCACATTCTCTACCCAAAACATAAGTTTTTATTTATATCATTTTGAAAAACTTACTGATAGAGAGCATTCATTCACCAAATATTAATAGTTACATCAAGTTCAAATTAATGACCTTGAATAACTAAACATACAATCATTCTCAAAAACATTTCTCATTTAAACAAACTCCCCAACCCAATGTGGTTCATCATGTTTAGCACTCGGAATTTTGAAAATCAACTCTTCAACATCAGTTGTCGAAAATAAGATGAAGTAAAATCCTTTTGATTTTTCAAAATTTTATGTTAAAACACACATAAAATCTTTTTGGATTTTTGTTTAAAGAAAAACAGTAAAGAAATATTTACAGACAATATTTTTGTGAGTTTGTGTAAGAGGATCATATCAGTTTTTGACAAATCACAAGCACCGTTGAGCTTTAAACACTTTAAGTTCTAAACAATTCACATAGATTGACGATATAGTTACCCTCTTAAACTCAATCTAAAAACTTTCGAAATGCTTACCGATACGTTAGGGTATATTAATTTTGCACTAAATTCTTATGGACCCCACGATCTCAGCATATCCCCTCATCATGCAATACACTAACTCGAGTAATGCCTTTAAACTTTCATCAACTGTGATATGTGCAAAAACAACGCAGAATGTTTAAACATTAACAATCAGGTCGATCTTTCGATACGCAGAGAAAGTCCAATGTTTAAACAAAATAAGAAATAAAAACAAGTTGAAATTGTTTAGGCTTTAACCACCAGTTCGATACTCCCGTATACGCAGAGGTGATCCAAAGCTTAAACGAAACACCAAAGAAAATAAAGCAGAACGTTTAGGCACTAACATCCAGTTCGATACTCACGTATACGCAGAGGATGTCTAATGCTTAAACAAAATAAAGAAATAAAACAAGTTTAAATCTTTGCAAAAAGAAAACACAGAATCACATTTACTTTTCAGTAAAGTTGTGAAATCTCACAAACTTAACCGGTTTTTATGCTCTTTATCATTCAGCGATTACTGAGTAGGCACACAATCAAGAAGGACAAAACTAAGTACTATGCTTTCAACCGTGTTTTCCACTAGAACTAGGCTTTTTCATTTAAGTTTGTATCGTTATCGCAAATCTACTAGTCTAGCTGAGCCTATCGTCACATCTTTAGTGAGACCATTTAACACATTTGACATTTCATTTCTTTAGCATGCTGTGACAGTCCAACTGATTTACTATCATTTCCTCTTTTTCACAACAAAACTCATTTTGAATTTTTCAATGTTTTTTGCATTTTCAAATTTTCTATTTTTTTTTTAATTTTCTCCCCCTAAAATCAAAATTATATTTCAAATTTTGATTTTCTGGAAAAAATTGAAAAATAAGGCAATAAACTATATAAACAAAGTGACAAACTGATGAGAATTGCCTCAATTCGCCATCCACTTGGCTTAAACAGTTAGAACTCCCCCTGACAACAAACTATTTTCCCATTATAATTTCAAAACACTTAAGTTTGTTTTAATCAAATTGGTTTTTCCGGAAAATTAGTTTTGTGTGTCGTTTCACAAACATGGGGTTTAATTCATCACACTGTTTTCAACCACTTGTAGGTTTATCACAAAAACAATTTCCAATAATCATACCACTTGTAAGATAGTTAAATCAAGTACAATTTAATGTCCTTGATTAACCACATGTAAGTCAAAATATCTCAAATGTGAATTTCTCAAGAAAAATGCCGATTCCTACTCCCCAATTACCAACCTGGGAGTTCCGGCAAGTCAGGATTTTAAGCAAAGAATGCAGGCACCCAAGCCTGACCAGCCTTGGGTGTGACCTTTTCAATTTCACTCGGGGTTTGAATATATCTTTTTGATTCATAAAATTCTTTAACCCCTTTTACCTTACCCTCGACCATTTTTCCAAAAATATTTTTCACTTTTCCATTGAACGCCTTTTCGACATCAAATTCTTTCTTTTCAGAATAGAATTGATCCGAAATTTCCACTTTACCAGCTTTTTGTTTAAAATTTTCAGTCCGTAATGGTGGAAAGTTGACATCATCCATTGGCGGAACTGAATTTTCTCCTTTTTGCTCAACTGGTGGCTCTTCTGACTTTGACGAGTCAGATTCATCGCCAAAACGTGACTCCTTTGCTTCCGAAGAAATAAATTCATCGCCAGGAAGTGAAAATCTCACTTTCTTTGATTTGTTAATCTTTTGATTAACCACTTTTTCTTTCTTTATTATCTCTTTTGTCTTCAGATTTGTATCTGATGAATTCATTTTGCTTGACTTATCATTCTTTGGAGAACAAAACGATTTATCAGAACAGTTATCTGATTTTCCAGTAGTATCCGAGGACAAAATCTTCTCAAGATACTCTCTCGCCTTCTTTCTTTTCTTTCTCAATCGATCTTTCTGCCCTTGTGAAAGTTTCACTTTCTGTTCTTTGGGCTTTTCTTCAGCTTTGACCGATTTCTTCATCTTTCCATGAGATTCATCCGTCGATTGTCCCTTTGATCTCATTGGGCAATCTCTGGCAATATGTCCTCTAATATGACATTCATAACATCTTCTCATCTCAAAACTCTGACTCTGGCAGTTAACAACAATGTGTCCTTGAATACCACATTGGTAACACACTCTGTTATCATACCATTCTCCTCTATCAAACCACACACTTAAATCATAACACTGATTTGATTTGTAGAACTCATCATTCTTCAGTTTTCTATCATTGTAATGATTTGACTTTGAAGAGTCCTCATCCCATCTTCTCCTGAAAGCTTGATTTGACTTTTGATCACTGTGGTCAAACCTGCACCACTTATTACCAACTTTTTGTGATTTTTGATAACGATTGGATGAATGAACTGATGATCTTTTATTTTTGTTTTGAAAATTTTTCGAATTTTTAACATTTTGTTTTTGTTCTACATTCTTCTTAAAAGGTTTTTGCGTTGAGCATTCACCTCTTTCAGTAGATTGTAAAACAGTTTCTTGAAATTTTTCTTTTAATTTCAAAAATATTTTCTTTTTATCATTTTCATCATCAGATTTATCATCACAATCCTCAATTATGACATCATCATAATTTGTGACATTGTCACTTATTGGAATTTCATTGATCGGTTTTGGACAAATATTTGACGAAGAATTCTCAAAACCTTTCAAATTTTCTTCTAACTCCTTGATTTTATTTCGAGCACTTTCAGCTTCATATTCAAGCCGAATGATTTTCTGAAGATAAGAATTTATTGCAATTTGTTTTTCAATGTTATTTTTGCCAAAAATAGATTTCTCATCTTCTAAAACCTGTATTTGACTTTGAAAATCTTTTTCAATTTTTAATTTTTCATTTTTAAACATTTTTATTTTATTTTCAAAATCTTTTTCTTTTTCTTTCAAAATTTTGTTTTCCAATGCCAAACTCTCCACATTTTCCAAGAGTTTGACATTGTCTGCTTCAGATTTTTCACATTTTGAGCACATCCCAGACATCTTTACAGCAACTTCTTCTTTCTCAATCTTGACAGCTGGAATTTGTTCAACTTATTTTTTCACACCAAGTTTGATTTGTCCTTCAGCTGTTGCCGTTTTTTTATCCTTCTCAGCTTTGACTTCTTCTTTTTGCTTTTTCACACCAAGTTTGATTTGTCCTTCAGCTGTTGTTGTTTTTTCATCTTTCTCAGCTTTGACCTCTTCTTTAACAGTTGCTGCCTTTTGATTCTTCCTTTTTGCAGCTTGTTTTTCTTTTATCTTTTCAATTTTACCTGCAAAAAATAACTTCCCATTATGATTTTCAGGTGAAAGTTGTTGTTTAAAAAATTCAAGTCTCCGGATTTCCTCTTCATCGTTGTCACTCTCTTCATTAGAGGAGTGATAAAAAACCGGAGCTTTTTCTGAAACAACTTTTGAATCCTTTTCTTTTAAAACTGGTTTTTCTTTTGTTTCTTGAGGATAGAATTGCTGAGATTCATAAAAACAATACGCAAAAACATCTTCAAAATCCATGTTTCGTTTTAGAAATTCACAAAACTCGGGCGAGTATCCGATGCTTGACAAATCACCTGAAACACAACAATCAAATGAAATGATTAGGATCGGGTGGCAACTTGTTCGGATTGCCACTCGATTCGTTGCACTATAAACTTTTGAATCAAATAAAATCCCCTGAATAGGATTGTGACCCGATTAAGTGAGTCAAACAACGTCAACTTTGACTAACAAATTGATTTAATTGGACCTTAACTTGTATTGGGCCGATTGTTTTAATGAATATGTTTAACGATAGATTGGGCTGACAATCTTAACACTTGATTTAATTGGACCAACAAACCCACTAAAGCCGACAACTTCAAGTGTGATCACATGGGCCGATAACATCAATTTTCAACTCACTTTTATTGGGCCAATCAATTTCCACTTAATCGATAAAACAACAATCAATTTCAATTCTTATAGGACCGATGGATTTAATGGTCTGACAACTGTTTCTGAATAAATCGATGATAAAATGACATGGCCGACAAATTAATATCTTCTAAATTCTCATTGGGCCGCAATTTGTTCACATGCAATCTATTGAATTAATGGCCGACAAAATGTTTTGATATACACACCGTACAGACTGAACCAGAATATGATTGGGCCGATGAGTTCACATGAAAGACTGATTTCGTGTGAATTGACTACACTAACTCAAACGAAATCACATTTTCACACGAAATATCAATTTCACGCGAAACACATTCACACGAAATTAGTTTTTCAAACGGAATCAGACTTCCTCAAACGAAATAAAGTATCATTTTCACACGGAATTACTTTTCAAGCGAAATCAAGTGTCATTTTCACACGTAATTACTTTTTTCAAACGAAATCAGATGTAATTTCAAACGAAATCAGTAATTTCGTGCGAAATTACCTCAACTTTTCAAACGAAATTAGTGGCTCGTTCAAACGAAATTAACTGTTTGGCCCATTTTTATCACTTTTAGTCTGAATTTAGGTCTGATTCTTTCAAGGGTTTGTTAAAACTGTATTTTACACACAATATCAAAAGATCAGTCCATTTTGTCCATGAATTTGTCCAGAAGTCCAAAAAATGAGTAGAAAAAGCACTGATTCAAGTGTATTAACTCATCCTGAGCTCTGATACCACTTGTAGGATCGTATTCACGACCAAATGAGTCGATCAGAGACAATACACAACTGTTTGAGAGGCGGAAACAAACAAACAAACAGCCTAGAATCAGTGTAGAAATTGGTAGAAACAGAGTATGATACTTAAAACAAGCTTCTCATTGATTTTAAACTTGAAAACACAGTGAAATATTGACAGCACTTCGTTACACCACAGCTAATTCTGTACCAAATGAGAAACTAACATGCCATATATATAGGCATCTAATTTCGCTTGAAATGACCACATGTCATTTCAAGCGGAATTAACAACTTTAATTTCATTTGAAATGACCACATGTCATTTCAAGCGGAATTAACAACTTTAATTTCGTTTGAAATGACCACATGTCATTTCAAGCGGAATTAACAACTTTAATTTTGTTTGAAATGACCACATGTCATTTCAAGTGAAATTACTACAAAACAACACAAACTTTACATATTTAACATTTTTGACCCATATACAAGCTACTGACATGACCTAGATCTATCATTTCTATTACAAGACTTGATACAAGACGAAGTCAACAGACATATGCACCAACATAACCTTTGGCTCGTGTCTTTACGTTTTATTTATCTATACGTTACGATCATGTGAGACTTGTTTGGTTACACTTGTGCACTATTGAATGTTTATATGTGTCAGTTAGTTATTATAGAAACCTATTACTAACGAAACCGGGTCGAACACTTCTTTGAGACGCACACCCTCTCCGCGTCCACACACACACACTTCTTGGCCATTGAGCCCCTTACATCTCGGCCCACACGTTGGATCAAGCCCAAAGCCAGTCCAAGCCCAATCCGTGTGTTATGCGTATACATGAAGGGAGGGTAGTATGTTTCATGGTTTTTGGAAACAGTAACAAACCCTAATACTCTCTCCTTTTCTCTTGGACCGACGACAACTTGTATTGATCGAAGTTCTTCCCTGCGGATCCCCTCATCTATCTTGTGCTAGAAATCGGTTAGTATGTTCATAATTGGTTTTAGCTTGCATTCATGAGTGTGTTGTTTGTGTGTTCATGTGTATCGGTGTGTAGGGATCAAAGCATAAACTAGGGTTTCGATTGTAGACTACTTAGTTTCGGCATACCATTGATAGATCATGAATGACTGGGATGTTATAATAACGAAGATGGTACTAAATTGGTTATGATGATAACAATTGTTATAGATTCAGAAGTTAACTAGGATGTCTAAATCAAGGGCTTAGGGTCCGAATATGTGTAGGAATTAATGAGCACGATGGAACGACAGAAATCAATGAATTTGATTATGTGATTGTGACCTTGTAACAGTGAATAAGAGTTCTATAGTTAGGAGATATTGTGCTAACTGAATGTTGAACTTGAATGTTGAATGCTACTGATGATCATATAATGAACTCATGATTAATGATAACAAATGCAAATGATGATAAATGGAGATATGGTACGAAAGTGTAACTGATTAATCGATAATTTCGGCATTGAGTAACTGATCACACACCTTCGAACCGCACACCTCGGGCTGTGCATTACGAATATATAAGGTTTAGTGGGTAAACCAGGTCGGTCGCACACTCTTGGTCCAGTCGCACAAGACATTGAGTCGCACACTGGAATGGGCCGGATGTTGTGTGGACCGTACAACCCAACCGAGTCGCACAAACTCTCTCTTGTGGGCCGTTAACCAGATTGGCCGGGCTGGTTGGGTCGCAAATCACCTAGTAGCCGCACATTCAAGTGCAAGCCATACACTTTGTTTGGGCCTTATATAGTTGGGCTGGGCATTGTGAACGGGAGACACATGAGTCGCATACTGAATTGTTTGGTCGCACACTCAAGTGAGTAGCAAACTAACATGTTAAGTGTTATTATGAGGCATGCCCGTGAGATGTGAACTTGTATGAGATTTGAGTACTTGCTATGTGTTATACGATGATCTTTGCGGTGAATGCAATCTGTGAAAATACGTGGTTTAATTGATTATGAAACTGATTTTTACTGGTAACCACGGTAGGGTCTGGTTGACCAATTTGGAATGGGTAACTTAACATACCGAGCAAAACCAAGGTGAGTTCACTTCTCTTGAGCATGCGTCCCGGTGGGTAGGACAATCAAACGGGTATTCCTGAGAGGAATACGTTTTCTGGGTTAAACTGGGATGTTGGATAATACACTCACTCCTATCACCTTAAGTCCCAACTTATACCGAATTAGTTACCTGAGAGGTAACAGGGTATTAGTTGATAGCGCTATTAGGCTTGGCAACCTCACACCGTACCTGAGAGGACGGGCGTGAACGAATGACCTTAGATCATTACCAATGTTTGGATAGGGGCATTGGGGACAGGCAAACAAACTGACGCCATCTTGCGGTACTCGAGTTATTATTGACATTGTTATTATACTGAACTAAACACTTGGCAACTAACGTTTTTACAAAACTATGAACTCGCCAGCTTTGTGCTGATACACTTGTTGCATGCTCGCAGGTCATTAGATTGTTGGCTATGGAACTTGCTGTCTGGAATTGCTGGAGTGGTCATGGGTCGAGAAGCTTGCAAACATGTGTCAAGACCATTGGTTTTCATATATTTACTTTTGAATATTGAACAATGATTTACCTTTTGCTTCCGCAGAACATGTTAAACTTTAAGTGATGTTTTGGGATTACTTCAACGTAATAAATGGGATCTTTTATATAATATTTTGTTAATAGTTCAATGTGATTGGTGGCTGGATCCTGGTACGTCACACGCCTAGCGGGGTTTCCACATGTGGTATTTTGGGGGTGTGACAAAATAATAAGCATAAACACACACACACACACACACACACATATATATATATATATATATATATTTAATAAAAATGTTTTAAAGGTTGGGTTTTGAATGTGAGTAGAAGATTAAGATAGGTTAGGTTGGGTAGATGGAAGAGAGAGAAAATAGTTTTTTATTAAAAGGTTGGATTGGAGGGGTAGGGATAGTGTACATTAATTCAAAAGTGTGAGAAGTGTTTTAAACCATTAGATCTTTGTTCTAATGGTTGAGATCAATAGGGACCAAACTATAAATTGTGTTTTAATTATTTGGACTGATGACAATTGTAGGGGTAATAGTGTCTTTGTATATGTTTCAAATTTGGTAACCTCTCCTAAATTCTAGCGATTCACTCCTAAATTAGCGATTCAATTTTAAACTTATTTTAAAATTCGGACATTCTAAAAATCCAGAAATATGTAACTGCTACAAGAAATATATAACACTATACATCCATCATATAACACTATATAACACCATATAACACTATGTAATACCATATAACACTATGTAACATTATATAACACTATATAACAATATATAACACTATATATCTATCATAGACATGCTATTAGACAAATATAACACTATAACACTATATAACACTATATAACACTATATAACTCTAAATAACACTGTATAACACCATATAATACCATATAACACTATATAACACTATACATCCATCATAATATCATATAACACAAAAAACACTATATAACACCATATAGCACTATGTAACACTATATAAAAATATATAACACTATACAGTTCTGAACGAGATGACACAAATTCATTGATTAATTCTCAATTCGTATTCCTATAATTAAGGGTGACGGTTATGGGAGATTATCAATCAATTAAATCAATAAGAAAATTACTTGTTTATCCTTTTAATTAATTTAGATTGAGGACACATGTTATCACCACAATATTTCTCACCCTTCTCACACTTTTAGATTAATGTACAAATCCTCTACCTGGGTTGGAGATGGTTGTGAATGGGCATAGCGTTATAATGTTTCTTTTAATATTCAAGAAACTATTTATGTAATTACTCGCATTAACAAAAACTAAACCACAATTTCATTCTTCATTCTCCATAAAATGAGTTTTTTTATTTGTATATATTGAAAATTGTTTTTATTTTAATTTTTGAACCTTCTTTCTCTATTGGATTTTTATAGAGAATGAAGATAACCACATCCAAAATAGGAACTCTAAGCTCCTACAAATTGATTAATTTAGGGAACCCCTCTTTTAAAAATCCTTAACCTTAATTATATGTCTTCATAGACCCCCATCATGTATCATGTCTTTATAGAGGTGCAACTTTAATAAATCATGCATGATCCGCTCTCCCCAAGTAATTTTCGGCCTACCTCTGTTCCGCCTCCCCTCCATAGTCAAGGATTCCATTGCTCTAACTGGCGTTGTCGACTGTCCGCTCTTCACATGTCCAAACCATCTCAATCCCCCTCTTGTATGTTATCCGATATACTTTATCTAGTTACAATTTTATATATATTTTTTATCCAGATTCTTATGTAGTTTCACTTAAAACTTACATTTATAAATAATTTTTGTTCAATTTGTATTTTACACATGTAAGTAAGCTATTTGTAAATAGTGAAACTGGTCCCAGTTGGCCAGCCTCACCCCTACTCTTCATAGAGACCCGGGTTCGAGTCCAGGCACGGGGACATTCGGCCACCTTCTTCCCAGAAGGAAACGGACTCAGCTCGGGATGGGGTATTCACCCCCTGGCACCATGAGGCTAGGTTGCTGGTGGAGTGTTATCACTCCAGCGGTTGGGAGGACCGTGGAATATCCCCCCCCCCCCCCCCCCCCCCCCTAGATTCTATTCTAAAACTCACCAAAAATTACACATAGATGGTTTTTAACTAAAACTCACCAAAAAATACACAAGGATGGTTTTCAAGTGAATTGAGATTACCCTTTAAATTAAAAGTATGTATGTTTTTCCTATAATCGATGCAATGGAAACAGAGTTTACAAATAATGAAATTGACTTTAATTATGGAGCAAGTAGTGCAAGATCTGTCTTTTTATAATATTTTTAATTAGTTTATTAATAACAAGCTAATAACAATTTTTCCTCCTAATCTTGTCTTTTTGTAATATATTTTTTTAATTTGTTGGATAAGGTGCTCAAACCAAAATAATTAATTGAATAATACTTTGTTAAATAATTAATATTGGGTTTAGGTTTGATTTGGCAAACAAAGAAGAGTAGAAGACTACTTATTATATATATATATATATATATATATATATATATATATATTGCCATTGACCAAGCCCAAAACCAATGAAATTAGGCAACACCCACTAGTTACATTACATTATATTATAGTATAATAATTTGGGATTATATTTAGTTGGCCATGCACTGTTAAATATTTTTTTTTGGTTATATGTTTTAATAAACATTTCATAGCATCCTTAATAGGATGTTATGTAGGGATGTTTAAGCTCTAATTCTAATGGTTTGGATCAAAATTTAAGGTCGAACTACTAAATATGGTTTTAAGAAAAGACTAATCGAACCACGAATGGGTTTTACGGTTTTATGTTTGATGGTTAGGTTTTGACGATTAGCTGTTATAGAAAAAAAGAAGAGACACAGGTTGTGAGAGTGAGAGAGAAGTTTCAAAAACATAATTTTGTATTAAATTTTAAAATACAGTAAAGACTTCCCACAAATCTATCTATTATAATAAAAGAAACCAAGTTTTGGACACGTGTCATTCATTAAAGGTATCCTTACATCTATATTTTTATCTTATATTAACTAAATAAATAAATAATAAATTAATATTAAATCATATCATACTTTAATAAAATATTATCCTAAAATCTAAATTATTAATTTAATATATTTTTAAAACAAATATCTCTCTTTCATACTTATCTTATATTAAATAGAGTTAAATGCATGGTTGGTCCATGTGGTTTGCAAATATTGTAGACTTGGTCCCAGTGGTTTACTAATTACAGAGTTGATCCCAATGGTTGTAAATTTTGCACTCGGGTGATCCTTATCACTAACCCATATTAATTTTCTCAATTAAATGTATGCGAAATGACTAGATTACCCCTGAACAATAAAAAAATTAAAAAACTAAGATGACTCACCCTCATCTTTATCCTACCTCTCTCTCTCTAAAACCCACCCTCTTCCTTCTTTTACTATCCTCTCTCTCTCTAAAACCTACCCTATTCCTGCTTTCACTCCTCACCTTCATCGTCAACCCACCACCACCACATCCACCGTCACCTTCGACAACTCAATTTATAGCCAGCCACTCATCTATACACGTTAAATAAAACATGTTTACACTTCGACAGTTCTCTTCCATTTTCTCTATTCTTAGAATTCAGCAAGCAAATCGCACATACCCTTTTGCAACAATGCTCGAACACAAATCTGGTAATTTGTTTATCAATTCTTCACTCAGCCCTTTCGATCCGTTGTACTTGCACACATCAAAAGGATCCGAAAAAGTCGTTTCGACTCCACTAATCGCCGTACCGGACCATTTCTCGCTGGACATCTCCTCCACCACGTTATTCCCGATTACATTTATTTAACCCGTACAATATACGAGGTTTATAAAGATATAACTTTTTATTATTTAATATATAAAATTACATTTATTCTAACCCGTGTAATACACGGGGTTCTAACCTCGTAATATATATACACGCTTTTATATTTATAAAATAAAATTCAATAAAAATGTCATATTTAGATTTAAAAATTACATAATTTTGATAATGATATTTTTGAATTAAACTTAAAAAAAAACATATTTCTATGAAACTTTCTATATTAGATTTATGATGATAATATTACTGACAACTATATATATATATATATTTTATATTAGATTTATAACAAATAATTTTCATTATTTAAACCTAAAGTTTAACATATAGATTTATAACAAACAATTTTCATTATTTAAACCTAAAGTTTAACATATATCAACCAACTACCGTATATTTTTTTTTAAGTTATGTTTAAACCTAAAGTTTAATATATATCAATGATCAATCAACTAACGTATATATATTTTTTAAGTTATGGATTATTATTTCTGTTACGTAGTAATTGATAGAAAACTTATCATTCACATTCATTTCTATACTCAAATTTCTTTCTTTTTTTTTAATCTAATTTTAATTTTTTAAATTTTTTATAAAATGCTCTACACATCACCCTGGGTACATAAAGTATATTAATGTAAGCCTAAATAAAAAATATTATCGTTGATGTACACCTAAATAAAAAAATATTATCGTTTGAAAAAAGTTTACACGAGACTTTTTAAATCAACCTAAAAGGCCATAAATCAAAATTCTTCGTGTTTACCGTTGTTTTTATAACTTACATGCTAGAAGGTTTTTTTTTTTTTTCAACCGCTAACAAATTAATCCCAAGCACTCTCAGGGCACGCACTGAACAAACGAAGTACTCTGAGGGTAACCCGAGTCGTCCACCACCAATTCCGGTGAAAACCCAATAACCCACCCGCCCATAAGCACGACGGTAAATTACCAGTAAAACTCGTTTGGCTCAATGATGGAACTTAGGTTTCTCTAGGTCTCCTATCACTGCCCACCAGTACCTCACTTTTTTTTTGCACCAATTGAGAATTGAACTTGAGTCTCCAATGAAGAACTCAAATTCTCCTACCACTTAAGCTACAGGTCATTGGCTTACATGCTAGAAGTTACTTAACTATTTACAGCCATATCTATTTGGTTTGGTTAAAATTCACTTTTTATCATTGTATTTAATACAGTGGAGGATTCAGGGGGTTCCTGGGTTTCCAGAAACGCTCTCGGTTTGAAAAAAATGAAAAATTTTAGTGTAAAACTTGTATGATTTGAAAAAAAATTAGTGAGAATTAGTGAAAATCTAGCAAAATGGACCCTTTGAAAAATTTACTGGATTCGCCACTTGTAAATCTATATATATATATATATATGAGATGGATTTGGGCTAGGTGGCATTTGATTTTGGTCATTTTTGCTGATGTGACAAGTTTTGATGGTGAGTTCAGGAGGGAATTCACAAATTGCTTCTACAATCACGATTTTAACAAAAAAAGACGCGGGATCCGTTTTTTATTCGGACCGGAAATTCAAGTTCGGATCCTTTATATTGTTCAGACTCCGTCTTCTTTCCAAACCCTAATACACTCCATCTTATTTCTCCGCCTCTCCTCTTTGCCTTCTCCCATCTTCTTCTTCAATCCCCAATTACCAGGTTCGTTCTTTCAAACTAGGGTCATATTTTTCCCTATCAAATTTTATTTGATATTAATTGCAATACAATCCATACAAAATTGGTTGATTCACTTGAATCGTCCATCGATTTGAGCAGATTCATGATGTATTCAAACCCTAACTTCACCTTCTTCATCAAGAAATTTCTGGTTCATTGTTTTGAATGTTGCTTGCTATGTTACAGAATTGATTAGCAGATCAATCTCTATTTGTAATTGAAACCCTAACTATCAAAAAGCAATTCTGATTCCATCAATCTTGCCTAAAATCTGGTGTGTTCTTCGATCTAAACAGGTATCTACTTAATCGTTCTCTCTTGGTTTTTCAAATGTTGGTTGTTCTTTCTCATTAGTTTCTTCATGTATGCAAAGAAAAAAAATAAATATATGCCCGTATTGTTTATATTAGTTAGTAATTTTACAGGCGTTTCTTCATCTGTATCTGTTTGTGTTGATCGTGATTGTTAGGTTACGGTATTGTTTACTTGATAGTTGATGCTACAGGCATTATTACATGCCCGTAGTTGTGTATCTCTTTGTGATTGATTGTAAATGTGTCATAATCGTCTCATGTAGATCTATGTATAACTATGATTTTAAATGTGTCATAATCGTCTCATGTTTGGATGGATCAAATTATTCCCAGATTGGTTGAGATGATTGGATTTTTTGATTGTAGCAGAATGATGTTCATTTTTCCTAGAAACTTTGCTCTTTGGATAGATTGAGTTGTTCCGAGATGGATCCAGCATATTGGGTAGAATTTGATTATCGATTCAGATTTGTGTCTTCTTCATGAACAGATAGAACTTCCCATTAAACCCTGATCATGATTCGAACTGTTGTAAACTAACTTTTGAAAGATTATGCACCTTTTATAGGAGAAGAAACTGTTGAAGGTTGGTCAATCAAATTGGCAAAAAGCATGTTTTGTGCCAACCAAAGCGGATGCTAATGTGGTTGCATATAGAAAGTGGATGAAGAAATACGCATGCGATCAGACGATTTGGGAGCCGAATTTGATGGATATCTTCCTCGCACCGCAAATCAACTCATGGACATGTTATTTGCGTAAATTTCAACCAAATTGAGGTTATGAATGTCGAAATTAATTTGCTTTTTGATTGATTTTGTTTATTTTAGGTATTCGAGCCATGTGGTGAATTACAGCTGCTGCAATGGTGCAGAAAAAGGTTTTGAATGCAGTTATTGGAGCCATGTGGTGAATTACAGCTGCTGCAATAGTGCATACAAAGGTTTTGAATGTATTTAAGGTGGCTCTTCAGGTGTTTTTGGTAGGTGTGGTGGCTATTATGGCTGCAACCAAACACGGGATGGTATCAGTGGCTGTAAGAAATACGCTTTCTGTTGCTGCAATTTTGTGCTTTGTGGGTTCGAAATGGTTGTTGCATTTCATTTACAGAAACTTCTATTTTCATGACTACATTCACGCCTTTAAATGAGGTTGTACTAAGACAAAAGTTTTCACAAAGTTTGCTTGTCTTCGCTTTGTTTTGATGATCGTGTTGTATCATCTTCCTTTTACTTGTGTTTTAGTATACTTTGTGTTCTGTTTCTTCCGGTACCAAGTGTATGTATAATATTCCAGCATTTTTAGTAACGTTTTTGGAGAACAATTTCGGCTATTCATGTATCTCACAATATATATTATTATATTACTGTTACTGATTTTATTAGTTTAATATCTTATAGCAGGTTTTACGCGGAATCAAAACGCAACAGCAACTTCATAAATAATGGTAGGCCTCATCATAGTACCGGTATATATTTGAACTTGAAGAAGCGTCTAAAGGTGTACTCGCTACACTCATGGATAGATCTGGGCACTCCAAATAAGTGAGACAGGCAAGGGTAAGACAGCCGCAAATATCTTTTTTCGTACCTTTTTTATGTATTATTTTTTAGTTCCCACTCACTGGATAATATTGCATTTAACTTTATTCGTTTTATGATCAGTACTTGCAATGGTGATTGCCAGTTTCTATAGGCTTTGAATCTAAATGCTTTCATGCAAAAGAAAACCTCATTCCAACGGTTGTTTTAATATACATTCTTTAAATTAAATCAAAATATGTGTGTGCAGTTACAAAAGGATGAGAAACCAGAGGAAGTATTGTATGATCTTTTGTCTCTAATATTCATTTTAATCATTATCTTATTTTGTAATTTGTATTTTGTGATTCCAGAGATGAAATTTATGAAAGATGATGTATGATTGGACTGGTGTAAGACTGCAAGTTGGGCACAAAGCAGAATTGCTCACCTGTTTCATGACTTTGTGAAAAACACCTCTATTCTTGAAACTTAAGAAGCCAGGTCTCTCTCCCTAAGTCTCTCCGTAATGTGGTTTTGACATTTTTGAAACTGAATACGGATTCGGTTTGGATAAGGACTCGATTGGGCTTCATTTCGGGTAAGGATCCGATTTGGATATTCGAAATTCTAATTTGTTATTCGAATCAGATCGGATTTTGGGTTTTCGAGTTTGATTTGAATAATGAACACCCTTGCCTGTAATTATGAATTTACTTTAATAATTGTAAAGTTTTTCTTTGAGTTTAAGTTTTGATATCATGAAATTAGCAGGTGGCATCTAGAAAGCTGATACGCAACAAGCAAACAGGCCAATCAAAGCGTTATGGTTTCATCGAGTTCCATACACACGAAGCTACTAAGAAAGTTCTTCAAACCTACAACGGGAACTGGGTAAGCTTTAGTTCGGGTGAAAAAACGTGCAGACACTGGTTCAGATTTATCTATATTTATAGGAAATTTGGCGTCAGATGTGACGGATATAATGTTGTATGAGACATTTGCTGGTTTATATCAATCTGTTAAAGGTGTGAAAGTTGTTTTTGATTCGAATACTGGGTGTTCGAAAGGTAATGGGTTTGTTAGATTTGGTGATGAGAATGAGAGCACACGGGCTGTGAGTGAGATGAACGGACAATATTGTTCAAGCAGGCTGTTAGTGCATTATGTCTGTTGACTTCGTCTTGTATCAAGTAGTGTAATGAGATAGGATAGGATAACCAGTGCACGAGGTTCAAGAAACTGATTTTCACTTAAAAGGTGGTGATTCTGCTTGAAAATGCTTTGGTCCATTTCAAGCGAAATCAGCATAGTATATATAGGTGCACTTGTTATTTCATTTGTAAGGTTCGGATCTGAGTAGCGAAGCTCTGCCGGATTGTCTCCAGGTTGTAAATCAGTATCATAGCAATATAAGAGACATTTAAATTGAATCGAGTGTCCGTTTCATTGATTCCGCCTCTGATTCGGATAAACAACTCTTCTGATCGACTCAGTCAGGTCGTACAGCGATCCTACAAGTGGTATCAGAGCACAGGAGGAAGAGTTTAGCTCGATTGCATCAGTTTTCTGACTTCTACACCTTTTTTTCTATCTGAACAAGTTTCTACGGTCAAAATGGCCTGAGTCTTTCACAGATTGTACAAAACTACATTTTAACAAACCCTTGAGAATTTCAGGATAAAATTCGGTTTAAAAAGTGGTAAAAATGGACTAAGAAGTGATTCCGCTTGAACAAGTATCTTCTGATTCCGCTTCTAATAGCAAAAAGTGCTATTCCGCTTGAAACTGATCAGTTGGTATTCCGCTTGAAAATATAATCCTTGATTTCGCTTGAAAGTTGATGTCCGTCCAAAAGTCTGATTTAGCTTGAAGTGTCATTGTTTGATTTCGCTTGAACTTGTTAGTCAAGAGATTTCGCTTGAACTTGTTAGTCAAGAGATTTCGCTTGAAGTCTTATTCCGCTCCAACAAGAGATTCCGCTTGAGATTCTTATTTCGCTTGAAAGAGGATTTTCGTGTCAAGATCATTTCACGGCAACCGAGTGTCAGTCTATTTCAAGTTGTTTGATATTGTTTGTACTGATTGTGTTTGTTTGTTTGTCTCCAGGTGATTGAAGATGTCGAGCAGCGGTGAAGAATTTTACAACACGTTTTACAATGCTTTTACCTCAGAATCATCCGAAAGAAGATCTGAAACAAGAGAATATTCGAAAGAGATTTCAGAGAACTTGAAGTATGAGAATATGTATGGAAGCCAACAGAAACCACCGAAGCTAATGAAGATAGAAGATTATAACTGGTGGAAAAATCGGTTTGAGGGTTGGGTAAAAGCGTTTGCTTCTGAAAGTTGGTTAAAATTGAAATATGGATATACAGAACCGGTAAAAGAAGGAGGAGAGTTAGTAAACGAAAAAGAGTTCACAGAATTAGATATTAAAAATATTGTAGCTGAAAACAAAATGATTACATTGATAAAACAGTCAGTGAGAGAAGATATTATTTCGTTACTTGAACAAGAGAAAACATCGAAGAGTTTATGGGAAGCTTTAGAGAGAAAATGTGTAGGAAGTAATGAGATTGTAAAAAACAAAAAGAAATTGTTGCGTAAAGAGTTTGATCTATTTGGCTGTATGAAAAATGAATCTGTTTGTAAAATGATCGAGAGATTTGGGCATCTGAAGATGGAGCTGGCTAGACACAAAATCACATACACTCAAGAGGAGCTGGTTGATAAATTGTTTGACTCATTGCCGAATGATCAAGATTGGCAATACTTCGCTTTAATGTTGAAAAACACAATCAAGTCTGAAGATTTAACAGTGGATTTGCTGATCGAAAGACTTGAAAGCCACGAGTTGGAGATAAAGAGATCTAAAGTCAACAATCCAGCTCATCAGCAGAATGTGGAGTTATACTACAGAGAAAATCTACCACAGGCTGGGTCTCCAAGAACAGCATTTTCTGCAGAAAGATCAAATTCTGTAAACAATGAAAGTCCTCACAGTGGTTTTCACAGTGGATCTTTTTCAACAACATCGAGCCAATCTGCATCAAAGAATGTATTCCAATGCAACATTGCAGTAGATTTGAAGAATACTCAAAATTTCAATGAGGAGTCTGCAAAGCAACAGATGGTCTTCTTAGCATCTGTGTTGGAGTCGTATGAAAGTCTTGTTGCAGGGAAGATAGGCAACACCAACCTAACTAAGGAAGACTACCATCAAATCGATCCTGAGGAGATGGAATTGATCGATATACGGTGGTGTATGGCTAGTGCAGTGAGGAGGGCACAACGTTTTATGGAAATTACCGGAAGGCAGTCTATTGGTGGACCTTCTACCAAGTTAGGCTTTAACAAATCCAAAGTGACATGCTTTAAATGCAAACAGAAAGGTCATTTTAAACGTGAGTGCAGAAATGCTTATGCTGATGATACTGCTAATCCGTTAAAGGAAGATTACTACAAGAAAGCAATCTATCATCAGAACAAGTCTGAACCTCCCAGAATGAAGCAGGTTGAAGAAAAATCAAGAGCTCTTGCAGTTATTCATGACGATGAAGGTTATGACTGGAGTCAAGTTCTCCCTGAAGAAGATGCAGTTGGATATGCATTTGTGGCTAATGTTGATCATGATCTATGGTGGAGAAGAGATTATGCGAGATGGGAAATTGAAAAATTCAGAGAACCATTCAAAGAAGCCCAGAGAGCCAAAAGATGGAATGACGAATTGGAATGTTACATGGATTCACGGGGTAATCCAGTCGTTGACCCATCAAAGGTGGATTTTGAAGCTGTAACAAATTTGTTTCTAAGTCAGGCTACTTTCAACACAAGAAGGTTATCTGATAAAGAATATTTGCCGGATTTGTTGAACAAAATAAAAGAAGTTTGTGAAGCAAGTCTACCAAAGGTGGTAGAAATGAAGAAGAGAAAAGAAGAAGAGTTGAAAAAGATGGTAGAAGAAGTGAAGATTACTGCAAAGCTTGCTGCTGAAGAAGAACAGAAAGTAGAAGAAGAGCAGAAGATTGAAAAACAACAGAAGATGGAAGAAGAAGAGAAGAAAGAAGAGGATCAGACAGGAGAACCGGTGCTGAAAGAGACTGAGGTAAATGAATCTTCTGATCTATGGAATGTTGAAATTATTGATAACAATGAAAACAAGTACAGGAATTGCATAGAAATGTGCAAAGACTGTATTGAAAAAGATGAAATAATCAAAACAAAAGATATTGAAACAAACAAACTTGAAAATGTTTTCAAAATAATATGTAAAGAAATGATTGAAAAAGAAGAAATTTTGAAACTAAAGGTTGAAAAGCTGACACAGAAGTGTCAAGATCTTGAAAAGGATAATGATGTGTATAGACAAATGTGTAAAGCAAAATGTGTTGGTTGTGTTGAAAAAGAAAATAAGTTTCAAGATTTTCAAAAAGAGTATGATGATTTAAAGAGATCGAGTCAGAGAGTACAAGAAGCTTATGATACTTTGAAGAACCAAGTCAAATGTTTTGACCAAAGATTGTCTGAAACTTTAATAACTAAAGAACTGTATGAGAGAAAGTTTAAAGAAAAGCAACTTGAATTAAACAAGTGTGTTGATGAAGTTGCTAATCTCAAACAAGTTCTGGCTGAAAAAGAAAAGGTTGTTACCAAACTTCAAAGTTGTCATAACTCTTCGTACATTCTCGAACGCATTTTCAACATCACACCAGATGACAAAGATACTGACAAGAATAAAAAAGGTACTGGTTCAGAATTTCATCAGGTACCACCACCATTGAGAAACAATTATACTTTTTATGATGAGGAAAAGGTGGCAAAAGGTCTGAACATAGTTGACCAATTACCTGAAAGTATCGATGTGACTTACACCAAATCTGATGAAGCTGATGATTCAGAGGTGGTAAGTAAGGTTGTTGATAGCGTTTTGAAAGATGAGTTTACAAAAGGTAAGTCTGAATCACATGATGAAAATGATGGTAATTTTCATTATGAGTATCTGAAAAACATAAAATATGAGAAAGTTGTGAATGATGATTCAAAAGGATTGGTATATACCATGATTGGATCGGACAAACTATTCTTAGATATTGTATTCCCGATTCAGAATGTGATTTCAGAGAAAATCGATAAAGTTTTTAAGATGGTTGAGATTGAAAAGTCAGAAATTTCAAAATTGGCTGGGAAAAACAAGAAAACTTTTTATAACAAACCTGGTTTCAAGAAGAAAAACATGAAGGCTGGGTTGGGTTATAAAAAGAAACAAAATTGGAAGAAAAATGAAGTGCCAAATTCTCAGGCAAAGATGAGTTTTGTTCAAGGAAAAAGTTTTGAAGAAGAGGAAAAACTCAAATTTAGACAACAGTCTAATGAAGAGTTTTGTGCTCAAAAGAAAAGGCAACAACCACAGGTTAAAGATGTTTCAAAAAGAACATGTTTTAAGTGTGATCAATTAGGACATCTTGCACGAAAGTGTCCGAATCTGAAACTTGTGGATGTTGACAAAAAGATTTCTGAAAATGTTGAGAAAAAGAAATTTGAGAATATGAAACAAAGGTCGACCAGATTTGATTCAAAACAAACTTGGAGGTATAACACAAACAAGTTTGCTTCGAATCAAAATTGGAAATCAGACTCAAGTAAGTTTGATTCAAGACAGATCTGGAATTCTCACACACCCAGAGTTAGAACAACACAAAGTTGGAAAACATCTGTTGATATGACAAAACCCCAAGAGTTTTGGAAACCAAAAATTGTTGTTCAAAAACAAAATGTTCAAAAAGACTCACATTTTTACAAACGAGGTACTCCAAAAGGACAGACATGGAGGGTTAAGAAACATATGTCTTCGGTAAAAGATGGAAAAATTGAAGTTAAAGTTGAAAAAGTCTTTAATGACAAAGATTTTCCGAAGCTAAATGATGAATATTGTGTTGAATTGCCTAAGGTCCAACAGACCTGGGCTAAATTGTTCAAGTAATTGAATGCTTTGAATGTGCAGGTGCTCAACAAAACCAAATATTGTGAGAATGAAAACTGGAGCAGCCTGGCACATGGAGAGGAGGAAGAGGCTGCTGGACCCTGTGTTGGTTGAAACAGGGAGTTTAGTTTGATTGTTTTCTATATAAAAAAATGTTGATTGAATATGCCGAAACTCTCACGGCGGAACAAACATGATTACTTTCACAAGATTGAAAAACGGTTTTCAAACTGTCGAAAATCAATGGGTTGTAAATCATGGGGGTATATTAGATTTTCTGCAAAACAGAGCACTTTTAGCAGAAAATGGATGGCGAGACAAAGCTATCAGTATTGGTTGTTAAATTTTCTTTTAATGGTTTTGCATTTTAGGGGGAGAAAAATTGTCAGAAAATACAAAAACATTTGAAATTTTGAAAAAGCCAAAAACATGATAATATTCAAAAATTGAGTTTTTGCTTAAAAAGAGGAAATGATAGTACATCAGTAGACAGTTACAGTATGCTAAAGAAATGTAATGATTAAAAAGCGTTTAAACAGTCTTACTGATGATATGCCGATAGGTTTTTATACATTTAGTAAACTTTTTCGGGATATAAACCTAAATTCAAACTTGCTTATTTCGTGGGGAACACTACTTGGATATATAGGTAACCCCTGAAATCTCGTTTGAAAGGTCCCTCTTTCTGAGATACTAGGTCTTTATGCTTAGTGATATCTGGGGTATTATTCCGGGACTTCTGATGAATGGAAGTTCTGACCTAGTCCCCGAATAATACTTTCTGCATTGCTTGAAATATAGCGCCGCCCTCAGCAAAAATGATGAAACAATAAAATTGATAGTCATTGCTGTTGTAAAAAGATCCTCTAAAGGGGATACACCAAAGTCGAAGCCGTCATCTCTCTGCTGAACGGAAGTTCTGACCTGAGCTCTCACGGTTCTTCGCATCTTAACCCTTACAGATATCATCTAGGTATACTCACATGTAAGACTGAATATTGGGATATGGATACGGGAGTATATTCAAGAGGTGGGACACATAAATGAGTTTAAGTTTCTAATACACCTAATTCGTATCCTGAATCAGTTGAAATTTGTGTGAAAATTTAAGTGGATCAGTATATCGATAATCTAAGTAAATTGTTTAATTCTTATTGTGTAACAAAGCTCAACGGTACTTGTGACTTGTCATAAACTGATATGATCCTTTAAAGCGAACTCAAACAAAAATATTGTTTGTAAATATGTTTGTACATATTTCTTTACTGCTTTATGTTTTCAGAAAAATTCAAAAAGATTTTTGATTCTGCTTTATTTTCGACAACCGATATCTGAGATGCTGAGTGTCAAAATCTAAGTAAGTTGATTGTGTTTCTGAAAATAAAACATGTTCATTAATTTGAAACTTGAATTTTTAACAAAAATAAAAAACAGTTTGTGATATCTCCAAGGTCATTAGTTTGGACTTGGAAGATAAACTGTGAGGGATTTGGATGTTTATATTGTTAAAATGGCCAGGTTTTCGATCCTGAAATTGCCAATATTCATACGAAGTGTTTGTTTAAAAAGATTGAGTGAGCCAGGTTACAATTCCTGGATAGCTGAAATGTGAAACGCTGTTACTTATAAATGTTTGAGTGATTGCAGATGAGATTCCAGATTACGATCCCAGAAGCAGAGTCTAAGGGGGAGTCTGAAGACGAGCTCAAAGCAAGGGGGAGCTTGTAATCGGAAAGCTAGGTGTCGATCCCAAAGCACGGAAGCTTGACGAAAGGGGGAGCTTGAAGCTAATGGAAGAAGAGAAAGATTGATGGATGATTACAGTGTTAGATAATTTGGAAAGAGCTTGAAGACTGATCAAGACTGAAGAGGTGTCATGATAAAGACTAGACACTGAAGACTTCGTCAACATCCAAGGGGGAGTCTGTTAGTGCATTATGTCTGTTGACTTCGTCTTGTATCAAGTAGTGTAATGAGATAGGATAGGATAACCAGTGCACGAGGTTCAAGAAACTGATTTTCACTTAAAAGGTGGTGATTCCGCTTGAAAATGTTGTGGTCCATTTCAAGCGAAATCAGCATAGTATATATAGGTGCACTTGTTATTTCATTTGTAAGGTTCGGATCTGAGTAGCGAAGCTCTGCCGGATTGTCTCCAGATTGTAAATCAGTATCATAGCAATATAAGAGACATTTAAATTGAATCGAGTGTCCGTTTCATTGATTTCACCTCTGATTCGGATAAACAACTCTTCTGATCGACTCAGTAAGGTCGTACAGCGATCCTACACAGGCCCATGCGTGTTGGTGATGCAAACACCGAAGAAGCCACCTATGCAACAACAGTATGGTCAGCAACAATATCCGTCTCAAGGTATGTCTTTCTGGTCCCCTTTTTTGGTTTTTTGTTTTCAACATATTTACTTATGAGTCGGTCGATTCTTCATTCAGATTAGAAAGTTTTTTTTCCAATGCATAAAACCTCCTAAGATGTTCATTCAAAAGGTTAGATTATACTTGCAATATAAATTGCACTATTTATTCATAAGAGTCCTTATTTTTTATAAAAAAAAGTGTTTCTCACCAACTCAAGGCTCGGTGGTAACGTGGGTCGGGTACAATCGGGTGCAATCGATGTTGTGAGAAATCATATTGATGATTTGTTGGTTTTAAAGGTTTCTTGATTTTCGGATTGAGTGATGGGTTTCACTCTCTCCTCCTTATCTTTTTTGTTTCTCTCCTATAATTTTTTATTCATTGTTGGCGTTAGTCTCTGTAATGGAGAATAGAGGTCCAACATTATTTTGGTTGAGTTTTTTTATTATTATTTATGGGTCTGACATTTTTTAGTTTGGCATTTTTTAAGTGTAGTTGGAATCATAGAATGTTAGTCGTTGCTTTTTTCCAGTTTATACATGCAACTAAAACCATCTAAGGTTGTGATTTTATGTTTGGAACTGAATAAATGTTTGAAGAATATATAAAAGGATATGCACACTATACCAAGTTTTATTTGAGGGCTAAGGCTGTGGAGTATGAGGGTGGTGGATTGGATCATGGATATCCACGTAAGAATCGGGACATGCTTCTCGCGTTACACCGTCCCCTTCCCAAACCATGGTGGTTAGCATTGTTTAATCCATGGCAATCGTGACCCTCTTTCAATTAATTAGAGGATTTTGATTGGTGGGGGAGGATAGTGGAAAATCATGGGAGTCATAGTCCACCATATAGGGTGGTGTATTAGGTTGGTAGATGAGGTTGGGGTGACATGGCGCTGACATGGAGGATGGTTGTGGTCATTTGGGTCATGACCACACCACATCATCTACGATTTGTATATGGCTTCATATAATTTTAACTTTCACAGCTTGATTGGTTTTGCAGGGTGGAATTCTTTGTTTGATTGGTACCGTTGTGGGTAATGAGTATAAATCTCTATATAACTTAAGGTAGAGGTTTCCTATTTTACACTTTGGTTTACATAAATGCTATAAAACATGATTCTCCTATCCTACATTTAGTTGATTATTGAGTAAATTTACCGAGATTATTGTAATTGGGTAAACCTTTCACATATGTACTGTACCAAAGTGTTATGGTCCCTTTCTTCCTTTTGTATAGTTAAACTTGGTTGGTATCATCTATGAGGAAGTTTGCATATGATCCTAATAATTGACACACTGGAACAACAATCTAAATCTTTTTCCTATTTTTCTATTTATGTAGCTCGGAACATAAGAGTTTGACAGATAAGGTACTGTCATAAAGATATAATTAGATTTGCACCCCTTAATGGCACCGCCTGTACTCACAATCTCCCATCAGCAACGAGGGTTAGAATTTTACATTTTCACCACCAAAATCAGCCTTTAGCTAAGTGCAAGACCAAATTTTACGTCTGCAGGTAACAATTTCAAGTAATCTTATTTAGTTAGAGTTTCTTTGCAACTTTCTTCATTTATTTTGTGAGAATTGTAGAGTTCTAAAACTTAGTGAAGAAGTCTTTTTTATTCAAGTTTAGCGACTTAATCATGAAAAAAAAAAAAAGACTTTTTCATTTATATTTTGATATGTACAGGGATTTTATCTCCCAAAATACAACTTTTATGTTAGTAACAAAGTGTGAGGACTTTATTGTCGAGTAATTTCACGGGGGGATACATGTAATTCTTTTATTTATTCAAGCTTTATTCTTCACTGACCTTTTTACCCCTTTATGATTCATTTTTATTTTGTCTTTGTTTTTTTTGCTGTCAATCTAAGTACAAGTAATTGCCTTTAATTAATTAGGGATTCAAAATGGGATGTACACTCTTGGCACTCATGTTTAACTATTTTATAAAATAAGTTTCTTCGCAACCCTAATGACTACAACTTTCAATTCAAAACAATTATAAAACAAGTTTCTGACATAGTTTGATTAATATAAAGTAAATTTTCCTACCCGCGAAGTTCGCGGGTGATAACCTAGTATACTATAAAATATAACATATGTTATATACTAACTGAACCATTTAAATTTAAGCAAGTCGGCCGGTTTGAGATTTACACAATTTGATTTTTTTGGTTAAACGATTCAGCCGACAATATGAAACAAAGAAAATTAGAAATAATGTTTAACCTCTATTATTTACCTTTTTTTTATTATTATTTAGAATACTCCGTTTGTTTGTACATATATTAATCATGAGGCATCTTTTAATTTTTAAAATAAGTTATTATATACTATCATTTAAAAAAACCCGGTTCAAACCCTCAAAACTAGGGCTACAAACGAACCAAACGTTCGGCGAACTGTTCGTGAACCGTTCGGCGGGAAGTTCGTTTGTGTTCGCTCGTTTATTAAACAAACAAACACAAATAATAAATTTCGTTCGTTTAGTTAATTGAACAAACATGAACAGAGGGTGCGTTCGTTCATTTGTGTTCGTGAACGTTCGGTAACGTGTTCGTTTCTGTTCAATAGTTCATTAGTGATTTTAGCTTTTAAATTTTATTTAAATACTTTAAAAATTCCGACAAGTAAAATATTTAATAAGTATCAATGTGTTATATATTTTATTCATGAACGATTGTTTGTGTTCGTTTGTTACCATGTATGTTTATGAACATTAGTTTGTGCTCATTTGTGTTTATCATCGTTCGTTTTCATTCGTTGCCTAAAATTAACAAACAAACACAAACGAACATGAACAAGTTCATTTCCTTAACAAACAAACACGAACATAAAATCTCGTTCAGTAAGCGTTCATGAACAGTTTGTGAACACATACATTTCTTAACAAACGAACACGAACAAGGACTTGTTCGTGTTCGTTTGGTTCGTTTGCAGCCATACTCAAAACCAAAACCATAGTCTAAAACTTGTCGGTCCGCTCGACCCACTCAACACAACCCAATTAGGTTTGTCGCTTTTCCGCAATTTATAGTTAATGGTTTACTAAAAAATTTGTTTAAGGTGACCTAATCTGATAATGAAAATCTCTAATCGGATCCGGGGACATTAATCCATATTTAGGTCATCCGTAGTCATAAAGCCCCTTGTGGGGCGTTATGCGACACGTGTCATGCCACGTCACACGGGGGCTTTATGGGGCGTTATATCACTAGAGCCCGTAGTCATAAAGCCCATACCCATCATTACCTATTTAATAATTTTCAATTTTATTTAATTAATATTAAAAAGATTACTTGTTTGTGATTGGTCAAAGCTTAAAAAGGAATCAGAATCACGGCGCCATTATCATCGCGCCACCCAATTTTTTTTTTCTCATAAAGCCCCCCGTAATGGTGTTGGGGGCTTTATAGGGGCTTTATGTGACAAAAGGGCTTTATATGGAGCCCCACTATGTATGCTCTTATAATAAGAAAACTTTTATGTAGGGCCCATGGTTTTATAATATAGTGACATTTTAGGCGTGTGATAAGACTTTGTGACCAATAGAATATGTCATGTGTTCGATTCCCACAAGGATGGTTTTCCTATATTTATTGGGTTTTCTTCTGAATTGATGTATAGGCATTATGCCTAGTGGAGATAGATATGATCGGGTGGTTTCGATGGTAGCACGATAATACTCTAGTGGTCCGTCAGTTATCCAAATTTACGGTTAAAAAAAAAAAAAACATTTATGTAGGTCATAACTCATAAGTGATATTATGAAAGGCTCTAATTTTTAGGCTTAAATGCAAATAAATTGAATTAATTAATTACCCCACCAAATCTAATCTTGAACATTGAAAGACGCTCCTTAGGGTATCCGGGGCACTCTCGGGGAGAGGGTGCGGTGACCCCATTCCCCGATCGGGAACACCGCCGCCATCACCGCGGGGACCCGATTCGGGGAGGGGATTCGGGGTGAGTTCACCGAAGAAGGAAGGGGGAGAGTGTGGGGCCACCATCTTTTCAAACCAATCAATTATTTCCTTTTTGATTTTTTGTTTTTTTTTTAATAAAAAAAAAGTCACCTAATAGGGGAGTGCCGCCATCAAATTGGGGTGTGAGGGGAGTTTAAGAGGGGAGTTGACGTGGCATAACCTGATTGGGTGTGCGTAAGAGATGGGACTCCCCTAAGAGGGGAGTGCCCCTCCCACCCTTAGCAACCATATCCACTTTCTATTTGATAGATGAGACCTATACGAGCCATAAACGACACCTAATTACCTAAAATATCTATAATAAGTTTAATGATTTATTTCCTCAAAAGGGATAATCATTTCATCAAAAGAAAACTAGCAAAGATGTTAGATACAAAAAATAAACACCAAGAGAATAACAGAAAACAAATTAAGCTTGGATCTATTCTCCCATAGCTTCTTATTTAAATTCGGAAATGTTTTTTCTTCTAAAAACCACGGATTTTTGCCCAATCGAGTCTCTGACAACCTTAATATGGATGGAATGATTAAGATCAGGAGGGCTTGGATAGTGAGACTGGTGGATGTGGAGGAGGGTAGTCCTTTGGGGATGACCCGTCACGTAGGCAGTCACGTCATTGGGTGTGGGAATGAGCTACAAGAGATGGACTAAGGGTGTGATGATAAGCTCCTTTATATATACATATATATGTATATGTGTGTTGGATAAGAAAGCAAGAGGCCCGTCGCATGCGGCTTGGAGGGGACAAAGGTGACGGGGCGGAGCATGAGGGGGTGGTGTGGACGGGGCTCGACGGCCCTCCGCCGTCTCTCACACCACATAGCCTGAAATATCATATTATAATTTGATGAGTATAACATATTTGATACTGATCAAAATTATTTACATTTATTATAAGGTTATGTCATATGGATAAATATCAAATACAAATAAACTTAACGTACAAAACGTATGAATTGAAGGAAAAGATAAAAAAGAACGATGTTATTTTTGTAATTATGAGTAACTATCAAAATTACTCTATATTTTGATCTTTTGTAGAGTAATTTTGTAAAATGTTCTTGTAGAGTAATTTTGATCCTGTAGAGTAATTTTGTTAGCATTTAGTTATGGGGTTTAGCTTTATGGTTTAGTTTGGGTGGAAGGGGGGGGGGGGGGGGTGGGGCTTTAGTGTAATTTTGATAATTACCCTACAAGACCAAAATTACTCTACAAAAGATCAAAATTACTCCATTTTTTTTGGGGGGGGGGGGGGGGGGGGGGTTAGTGTAATTTTGATAATTACCCTACAAGACCAAAATTACTCTACATTAACATTTTACTAAATTACTCTACAAAATTGATAGTTACTAATAATTACAAAAATGTCACCGCATCCTTTTGTCCTTTTCATGGAATTCGTATGTTTAGTACGTTAAGTTTAGTACGTTAAGTTTATTTGTACAGTAACTTTCCCCTATGTCATATATATATATAGGCTTGTAGGATATGTCTCAATTAAATTGATTCGATTATTCTATATCTTTTCCTTTTTTACCTTTTTAACCTTGATTTTAGAAGTTTTGTCTTTGCAAATTTTATTAACGAGGTCCTGTGAAACGCAACTTGTGCTAGGAGTATACACCGTACATAAAGAATTGAAATCGGTCAAACCCTTCAAGCCAAAGCAAGTTGATTGGTTTAACCGTATTTGACATCGAAATGGTTTAGTTTGACGGTTTTTCAAATT
>JARYGA010030114.1:0-42366 GCA_030545235.1 Helianthus tuberosus | reverse complement strand
TAAACCTGCATAAACAAAAACAGGCAAACACCAAAGCAATACCGACTTGACACAAACGACTGACTCAATACTACTAAATTGGACTCATGGTACAGAATAAAAGACTCAAAATACAAACTCTACAAGTGGGTCACAACTGTTCACGTACTTATGGAGGATCATGTAAGCGCAGCTCACCTCCATACACACTCTCACGGCCTGTAGCACTATCATACCTAAAATTTCCCACATCTCTCATATCCCCACACTGAGGCTCAGCGTTTCTATCTTAAATTCTAACCTCAGCAATCTCTCCTCTAACTCCTCTACTCTCCTATCAGGTGGATCCCCACACTTGGGTTCTATCACCTTCTCTAGACTTGGATCACACACCACCTCTTCTTTATCACTCTCAAGCCTCTCACTCTCCCCCACTAACGCTACCTGTGACAACCCGAGCTTTCAAGGTTAGTGACGTTTCGTTTCGTGATCGTAACTTCTCATTATTCCTCTCCAACGTTTCATCTTATGCTAAACTTATTAAACGTAAATGCAATTGGTTATGGTTATGTGTGTAAGGGGGCATGGGCCGCACATATCTTTGGGCCGCAATCACGCAATCACTTTTAAACCTTCTCGGCCCACACTGTTAGGCCCAAACCACTTGAGCCCAACTCTTTGTGGGTTCCTCATATTTTTAGAATCAGATTACTTAAATGGTCTTGGGGGCAGGTATAGTCCAACACTTTGGGTTGTTGGATCTCGGCCCATATGCACATAATAAGCCCAAGTTTAAGGCTAACCCTTGGACGCATGCACTTATATGCGATCCATGTTAGTTGTTATCACAAAATCAAACACTTCCAAACCCTAATAGTTCCCTCATCTCTTGGAGATCATCGACAGCCCCTCCCCCTTCGACTGAAATCACCTTCTTGGCCTGGTACCTTCTTTATACATCTGGTTATGGGTTAGTACAATCGCTACGATTCATGCAATAGTTTCTGTCGAGTTACATGTGTTTATACGTGAACTGTTGGTGCAACCAACCATATGTGAAACAACTTTATTTTTTAGAAAGTGATATGGGTAACATGATGATTATGATGGGTTATTCTTTTTAGGTGATTTCATGTCATGTGTAGACGTATTGTTGAATTTATGTATTGTGAATGATTGAAGTATGCGTTAGGATAATGTTTATGTGAAAGGTGTTTTACGATGATGAGTGGGTTCGAGCATTATATGTGTTATCGGCTGAATCATGAGTTGGTTTAGAATGTTATATAAATGCTAGTTAACCTTAATCATAAAGAGATCTAGATCCTTACACTAAAACCCGGTTTGTGGGATATGTATGCATGATTATAATGTTTGATTATGATCTAAAAAATCACGTGATTGACTAAACAATCACATTGTTGGTCCCGTTGATACAGGATCTGATCGTAGGAACAAGATGAATCGATTTCGTCTTAATGTGCGGAATCCATTTAGACGAATCACAGATTTGTGCAACAGAGAATTCAACGTTTAACTTCTTGTCTGTTCGTTCTATTAATCGTTCTGAAAGTCACAAAGTTCCGGTGAACGTACAGACTATCCGTGCGTGTCAAAAAGTTCTAACAAAGTAGCACCGGACCTTCTATTTATAGACAAACTCAGGAAGCTAATAAGTGTTGTACGTGCGGGTGGGCTACCCGTGCGTATGACTCACCCGTGCGTATGGTCATCCGCGCGTATGACTTATCCGTGCGGATAAGTCATCCGTGCGTATTGCCATACGTGCGTATTGCCATCCGCACGAGTTGAACTTGTCCCAAACAACACTTTTACATACAGAACCTATTCCTGAGTTGTCCTGCTAACTACATACATACATTCAGACAATATACATAAACACAGAATACAAAATATGACTACATGCTGACGGAAGCTACAGACGTAATGTACTAACAGACTCCCCCTCGGATGTAGCTGTAGTTCCTTCCAGCATAGTCTTTAATTCCTTCTGTTGCGTCTTCGCTCACGCGCTTTCTCTGTTCTTTTCTGTGCCTTTTCTTCCAACATTCTTTTTCTCTTTTGTCTTCCCTCAGTCAACCACCAATGTCTGTAGACAGGATCTCCATCACGCTTCCGTTCCCATCTTGGAATTTTGTTTTCTTCAGATTCAATTGGTGTCTGATCTGTTGGAGGAACAATTCCTAATTTACGTCTTCCCCTCTCAGCAGCTCTTTCAGCAATCATCTTGGAACGTTGTTCACGCTTGTATACTTTCAAAAACTCATCAATCTCTAGATCTCTCCATTTAGTCTTCCAGTATCTTCCAGAGTTGATGTCTTTTGCGTAACAAACATCCACAACCTTTTGATATTGCAAAGCTTGCTCTCTATCAGGTCTCTCGTAGACTATCTTGTTGTAGAACAAACAGTCGATATCTTTCTTTGAGCAGTTAACAAGCCACATAAGATCTAACACACAGATCCTTCTAGCTTCTCATGTGGACTTGTTATTTAACGAGATTATTGCTTCAGCTGTAGTTTGATTATACAACCACCCTTCAAACTCATCATGGAAATCTTGCTCCATCGCCCGTAATGGCATATTCTTCAAGCAACTTGGAGGTTTGATATCCAGAGTAATATCCTTCTCACCACTTTCTAAGATTCTGACAATCTGTTGAGGAAAGTGTGGTTTCCAATCAGGATATCTTTTCTCAGCTTGCAGCTTCACATAGTTCCATAACCTTTGATCGTGCTGCTTCACATCTAACTCATGGTAGAATTCTTTGAAGTTCTTTGTTTTTATCAGCTCATCTATATCCCACCAAGGCAAAGTTTTGATATCAGACAAGAACTCAAAATACTGCACTCCCTGTTCTCTTCTGATTGCATAAACTTTTAAGTCTTCCAAATATCCCCATGAGAGAATGTCACCCCAAGAGAGTTCTTTGTCGTGCTTAAAGAATTGAAGTGCCCGAAGTTTCTTTCTCTCTTTTGGCATGACTTTATACCATTTCTTTCTTTCTTCAGCTAAGTTTTCTCTCGGAATGGTATTTGGAATACCTTCTGCAGACACTTTCTCCACTATCTTTCTTCTAATTTCATCGACATTTCTATCTTTGAACATTTCCGTCAACGAAGGAAATGATGCATCAATCCCAGAATAATGAAAATGGACTTCATTATCAGATGAATCTGAAGCGTCTTCAACGATTACATCATTGTAATTATCAGCTTCAAAGGCATATCTTGGCTCAAATACATCTTCAGAAGTTTCAGGAATTTCATCTTCAATATCGAACTTAAATTTACCTTCTTGCAAACCCAATTCCTCTAACATTTCTTCCCTTGTTCTACTAACCTCAATCACTTCTTGACTTTTATCTTGTAAGAAAATGACAGTGGGATTTGAGAGGAATACCTGATCTGAGTGTTGCTTTCCAGAAGTGGAAGTTTCATGATGATCATCATCTTCTTGTTCGTTGATCTGATCATTCAGAAACTCCTCTAGCCTTTGTTCACCAATAGGATTCTTCACAATCAATCCTGACGAACCTTGATCATCGTCATCATTCTTCTTATCATCATCATCTTTCTTATTATCATCGTCTTTCTCATCATCGCCATTTTTCTCCTCATCTTCTTCTTCTTCATCATCTACAAGAAGTTCTTCATCAGAATCACTAACTACTTCTCCCCGAGCCTTCTTCGCTTCTTTTCTCCTTTTCATAACTTTCATTCTGTAAAGACCATCTTTTACATTGAGTGGCACAGTAGAAGCTTTACCAACAAGAACAAACTGCTTTGTCTTCCATTCAAGTAGTAACACTTCTTTCCCCTTTTTCTTCTTTTGTGCAACAGCAACTCTACGAATGATTTCATCAGAATCAATGATTTGAGAAGGCTCTCCAACCAACATGAAATCTTGATCATGTACAACTTGTTCTTGAACAACTTGTTCTTGAACATGTTGTTCTTGAGTATGTTCAACATCAATCATTTTAGCATCAACTTGAAGTGAAGAACCACCAGCTTCTTGAACATCTTCAATTATACTTTTGTTCTTTTGGATAGCATCCTCAGCCAGTCTTCGTTCTCTTTCAAGTCTTCTCTCTTCAACTTTCTTTACTTCAATTTCATTGTAAGCAGCCTGAACATCCTTTTTCAAAAGATTTTCCACAACAGAATATAACATCTTCAGTTGTTCATCTTTCATTACTTTGTCAGCTTTCATGGCTTCCATCTCCAACTTCATTGTTTTCATTTCGTTTGAAGTAGATTCACTCATTTCACTGACCACCTGATTGAGTGTTTGATTTACATCTTGGAGATTCTTGTTTAATGAAGAAATTTCTGCCAGAAGAGCTTCAATCACTTTAGTATTACTATCACCATCTTCCTTTATTTTCTTCATGGTGCGTTCATCCTGGATTATCACCGTTCTAAGTTGATCATGAGCTTTCATTATCTTATTCACTTGCTCTTTTAAAAGATCACGTTCACTTTCAGCTTTTTCTTTTTCTTTCTCAAGATCTTTGACTTTCTTTGCAAGAACTCTTACTGCTTCATTGTTGAATAAGTCATCATCAAAATTCAGATCTTCCAACGGATCTCCTGAAGCAGATGGCTAAAGAAATCTTCTGAGTTTCTTGGACGTGAGGACGATTCTGGAATCTCTATGTTTTCTGGCACTTTTGGAAACTGTGAGGAAAAGGCTCCAGCATCAGTAACTTCAATATAGTCATCATGACTAGTCTGCTTTTCTGCTTCTGTTTCTAGTGGTTGAGGTGATTCAACATGTTGAGTATCTTTACCATCATGTTCCTTTTGAACTTGACTTTCGCCTTTTCTTGCTCGAACACTTCTTGGAATTAGACCTGCTACAACTGCTTTTCTTTTCTTGATTTGTTTCTTTGGACTCTCAGGATCATAAGTTGTATCTTCTTCGTCTGACCCTTTCCTTTTCTTTGGAGACTTCTTCTTTAACTGAGCTTTTCCTTTTCCAAGAGTAAGTGGATCAAGTTCAGATTCTAATATTGTGGTTTCAGAATCATCATCACTTGAAAGATCTTGAACGACTCCTTCTTGATCTTTAACACCTTCTTGATCTTTAACACCTTGAGCAGCATCCTCATTCTTCTTTAAGAAACTTTGAAGAGATTGTGATAACAACTCAGTTCCTTCTTGAATAACAGCTGACGGTTCCAGAACTTTTTCATCTATCAACTTGTGCTGCTGTTTTCCAGAAGACCCTGCAAAACAGATGTTTGACACATTTATTAGAGATTTTCACAATATAAAATTCTAATTTCCTTATGACTCCCCCTTTCACAATACCCTTTTTCACATTCTTTGGAATAGAAACTGCAGGGGACGTCTTTGGAGTTCTCTTCCTTTTTCCATCTTTGATACACCACCATCTTGTATCCTTCTTATAGAACAAACTCATCTTGTCATCTTCATTATCAGAATTGCTGTCTTCATGTCTCCACGCATCATTCTCTGGAGCTACATAGTTTGGATTTGAAATTTTACAGATCATTCTCTTTGCTCCAGGATTTGGACCTTTGATCAATCTGCTGATTGTATCAGGTGTCATGTGCCTTAGCCCCAAAATGTCATTACTTCTCTTTTCTAAACCTTGAAACTGATCATCTATCAACATCTGTACAAACCTAGGATACATAAGAAACCTCTTGCTTCCATCCTTTACATTCTCAGACATGTGATCAAAAATTACTTGAGAGATATTGTACGGTCTGTTCAGTACAAGACAAGCAATGATATTCATGATATAGTCTTGAGTTTCATCATATCCACCTTTTCTGTGTGACAAAGCATGAAGCACACAATGAGCCATGAATTTATAACCGTGGCTAAAACTTGTCTTTTGCATTCTTCCATTCACACTCCCAGCAAAACCCATCCTACACCACAATCCTTTTACTAAACGTTCAGAAACTATGGTTGGATCACTATCATTGTCTCCTAAATTCAACACTCTCCTTATAACACCAACTGTCACTTTCATCTCCAAATCTACATCTTTTCCATTCTCATCTTTCTTTGATACAGCAGAATAAATGGTCTTATCACTTTCTTCGTATCTTGCAGCACTCCAGAATCGTTTCACATGAGATTCATAAGCTACTGTCTTATCAGTTAAGGCCTTAGAAATTCTACTTTCTCTCAAAAATTTTGCAACATCTTGAACTACTGTGTTTTCGATATACACTTCATCCAATACACAATATATATTATGAGCTTTATCCCAATCCTGCAGAAATTTTATTCATTTTAAAAATTTTGGGATCTCAAAATATTCTGTCAAAGAAAAACTTTCTGTGTGGAATAATGACACATGAATGGTTATCCGTACGTATAACTTGTCCGTGCGGATATGTTGTCCGTGCGGACAACTTGTCTATGCCCCGTACAGCTACCCGTGCGTACAACATAATATTGATACGGATTGCCATGCGCACGTACAACATGACATAGCTACGGATTACCATACGTGCGTACATCATGACTTGCCACGGATTGCCATACGCACGTACAAGTTGTGCGTGCAGATACAAGACACAGATGAAGAACAGTTTATGAACACCAAAAATTTTCTATGACAAAATCTAAAATTGAACACAGATCTACACAGAGGATGTTAACGCAATCAAAACCCTATGTTCAATGATGTCTAAAACGTCCTATATACAGGTCAATTTCACAAAAATCTAGCCGACACTATGTACCGTCCAAACATCAGATCTATCAGATTTTAACATGTTATAACACAAATTAAACCGGTAAAATCCTAGATCTAAGCATTCCGAACAAGAACCTATGATTTATTCATGACAAAACGAACTAACACAGGCTAGATCTAAGATTTAAGGCTCCGAAAGAACACATACGCGATGAACAGATATTAAACAACAGATTTATGCAGATTTGAGTTAGAAAAACATACCTTTGCCATTGCTAATGTTGTGCAAACCAACGAAAACAAGGATCCGTGCAAAGAATTTCGAAATCAGAAAGTCAAAGTGTGAGAGAGAAAAAGTATTGTGCGTGCGGATAGCTTTGACTGACTCTTTGACCCTCTATTTATACTATCAACAAATGCGTCTGGTCACCCGGGCGCATTGCCATCCGTGCGTATGGCTACCCGTCCGGATGAACATCCGAATGAGGCACACTTTACCTTTTCAATAAAAAAACTTTGATTTTTCTCAACATTTGTCAGATTTTAGAAATCCACTTAAGTTGCTTGGTTCAAATTAATGACCCAAGGAACTTAATTTGTCGACCAAGTCCAACTTAATGACCTTGGTTGACCTGAAGCAAAACATACTGACTTTTGAAAATTTTGTTCAAACATTTTTCTGAAAAATTACAAGTATCAACTTAATGAACTTGTGTTTCACATTTTCAATTACCGATTAGTCAAAATTAGCTCCAAACTCATCTTCCATCCCAGAAACTTCCTGCATCTTCTATCACTTTCGAATCTGAAGATCAACTCTCCACTTTGGTTTGTCCGAAAATAAAGCAGAAAAATAAAATCTTTATGAGATTTTTAATGAAACAAGAAGAATAGAACAGAAATATAAAAGCAGTAAATGTAAACTATTTACAAACATATTTTTGGTGAGCGTGTTAGGGAATCATATCAGCTTCCGACAAGTTACAAGTACCATTAAGCTTAATTTCATGCCAAACATTAAACAATTCACCTCGATTGTCGATATGCTGATCCACTTAAATTCTTACACACATTTTAATCTGTTCAGGATACAGTTTTAGTATTTTAGAGACTTAAACTTATACGTGTGTCCCACCTCTTGAATATACTCCCGTATCCAGAATCCCAATAATCAGTCTTACAGGTGAGTATACTACAATGATGTCTGTACATAATTTAGGTATGCGAGGGCCGAGGGATCTCAGGTCGATACTTCCGTATACGCAGAGAGATATCAGCTTCGACTTTAAGGTGTGTCCCCTTTAGAGGATCTTTTTGCTTACAACAGCAGCGATTATCAATTTTATTGTTTCAGCATGCTGAGGGTTTAATGCTATGTTTCAAGCATTTGCAGACAGTATTATCCAGGGACTAGGTCAGAACTACCGTTCAGCAGAAGTCCCGGAATAATACCCCAGACATTATTGAGAATAAAGACCTAGTATATCAGATTATGAGACCTTTCAAACGAGATTTCAGGGGTTACCTATATATCCAAGTAGTGTTCCCCACGAAATAAGCAAGTAAGATTTTAGGTTTATATCCCGAACAAATCTACTAAATGTGTAAAAACCTATCGACACATCATTAGTGAGACTGTTTAACGTATTTGAACTTTCCATTTCTTTAGCATACTGTAACCGTCTAGCTGATGTACTATCATTTTCCCTTTTTACCCAAACTCTTTTTGAAATTTTATCATGTTTTTTTTATTTTTGAAATTTTCTAATGTTTTTGGCTTTTTTCGAATTTTTTATTGTTTTTGTATTTTCTGAAAATAAAACTACTATCTCCCCCTCAAAACCAAAACAAGTAAAAATTCGACAAACCATTGCAGATTGTTTCTCAACATCATCTACAGTGGCACCTTCATCAACGCCAACAATTTCCTCCGCATCCGATAGCAACTTCATACCATTAAGTTTCAAAAGATATTTAAAGCGAGTTTTATCAAAAGCTTTGGTATGTAAGTCAGCTTTTTGTCCATCGGTGTGGATTTTCTCTATTCGTATCAACTTCTTCTCGAAACAGTCTCGGATGAAGTGATGACGAATTTCAATGTGTTTAGTTTTAGCGTGATGAACAGGATTTTTTGTGATGTTAATTGCTGCCTCATTATCAACAAAGATAGGGGAGTTAAGAAATTGCAAACCGTAGTCTCGCATCTGTTGCTGGATCCACAAGATCTGAGAGCAGCAGCTGCTAGCAGATACATATTTAGCTTCACAAGTGGATAAAGCGACAGAGGTCTGCTTCTTGCATTGCCAGGTGACCAATCGTGGTCCGAAAAACTGGCACCCCGCTGTTGTTGATTTAGCATTCACTTTGCAGCATCCGAAATCAGAATCAGAATATCCTTCGAGCATGAAGTCGCCAACTTTTGGATACCACAACCCCAGAGATGGAGTTCCTTTCAGGTAGCGTAGAATCCTTTTCACAATTACCATGTGCGAAGCTCTAGGATTTGACTGAAATCGAGCCGCGAGGCAGGTTGGGTACATAATATCCGGTCTTGATGCCGTCAAGTACATTAATGAGCCGATCATGGAACGATACAATGTTTCATCTACCTTCTCTCCGGTGAGATCAGGGTTTATCCCATGGTTCGTCGCTAATGGGGTGGACATTGGTGACATTCCTGACATCCCGAATTTCTCCAGAACATCATGAACGTATTTTGTTTGATGTATGAAAGTTCCCTCGGGAAGTTGATCGACTTGAAGTCCCAAGAAGAACTTCATCTCACCCATTGAAGACATTTCAAACTTCTGCTTAATAACTTGTTCAAAATCTTTGCAGATTTGTTCATTTGTAGACCCGAAAATTATGTCGTCCACATAAATTTGGACAATCAGAAGATGCCCATCGACTTCTTTTGTGAAAAGAGTGGCGTCTATCTTTCCTCGAGTGAAGTGGTTGGCTAACAGATGTTGAGACAAAGTCTCATACCAGGCTCTCGGGGCCTGATGTAAGCCGTACAACGCTTTGTCAAGGAGATAAACTTTATCTTTGTGAATTGGGTCGGTGAAGCCCGGTGGCTGTCCGACATAAACCTCCTCTTTCACCTTGCCATAGAGAAACGCTGACTTCACATCTAACTGAAAAACTTTGAATCCTTTCCACGATGCGAATGCAAGGAAGATTCTAATGGCTTCAAGTCTTGCGACAGGGGCATATACTTCGGTGAAATCTATCCCCTCCTGCTGACTGAAGCCTTGGACAACGAGTCGAGCTTTGTTTCGAATGACAACTCCTCGATCATCCCTCTTGCATTTAAACACCCATTTGGTATTAATTTTTCGGTGACCATCGGGCAAATCTACTAGCTTCCATACGCCAAGCTTCTCGAATTGGCTTAACTCCTCCTGCATTGCATTTACCCATGAATCTTCAGTAAGCGCCTCTTTGTACATCCTTGGTTCTATCTGCGAGATAAAACAACTTAATGAGAATTCAGTTTGTAAAGGAGCAACTGTTGTGTAAAAATATGTAAGCCCTTGATCAAGCTGTCTTCGAGTGCGGACGCCTGATTGCAGTTCTTCGATTATCAGTTCCTCCGGATGATAAGAAAGCGTTCTTGGCATCACCTCGCCTGAAACATCTACTTCGCTCTCCAAATTTGTGACATTTTGATCAGCAACTTGTTCACTGACTGGAATAGTTTGATTTGAAAACTGGATTAGCTCCCCCTCAGAGTCTGAATCATCATGATCGAATATTGGTCTGTTTTCAGATTCTTGATTGTCATTCTCTACCGTCTGATTTTCTTGAGCAACATCATTTTCAACATCGTCATGTTCTCCAGCATTGCTTGGACCCGCCTCATCATCATTTGAAGCTTTTCGTTTTCGATAAGATTCTGCTGGAAACCTTTCGTCTTCATACTCTCTAAGAATATCCAACTCATCAAAGAACTCTGGTTCTTCTTCCATGTTGAAAGACTCCCACAAAACATCATAATTGAAACGCCATGAGTCGCCCGGATTCTGTGGAGGCATTGTGTGACCTTGGCATTCAACATTTTGAGCTTCAATAATTCGCTTCAGACTTGGAACGAAGACTCGTCGTAAAGGACTTGCATATCCTACAAATATTCCTTCAAAACTCTTCAGACCCAACTTTCCAAAAGGCTCTAGAACTGTACAGGGTGACCCGAACGGTTCAAGATACTTCAAGTTCGGTTTTCGGTTATTGATCAACTCAAAGCATGTTTTGTTGAATTTCTTGACAGTGAGAACACTGTTGAGCGTGTAGCATGCGGCGGAAACAGCTTCTGCCCAGAAATTTATCGGTAACTTTGAATCAGCAAGCATTGTTCTGGCCGTTTCAATCAGTGTCCTGTTTTTACGTTCTGCAACTCCATTCTGTTGCGGAGTGTACGGAGCACTGAACTCATGCAAGATACCTCTTTCATCACAATATTCTTCCATATTGTTGTTCTTGAACTCAGTACCATTATCACTTCTAATTCTTCTGATACGCCTTTGGTACAAATTTTCAATCTTTCTGAATAACCCCTTCAACCTGTCAAACGTTTCCTCTTTCGACTTCAAGAATAACACCCATGAGAATCTGGAATAATCATCAGTAACCACAAGACAATAAAGTTCTCCGGTAATACTTTTGACATTCACAGGACCAAATAAATCCATGTGAAGTCTCTCCAAAGGTCTTGAGACTGAATTGACTTGCTTTGTGGGGTGTGACTTTTTCTTTTGCTTGCCTTTCATGCAACTAATGCACTCTTTTTCCAGATGGAAACCTTTAATGTGAACTCCTAGAACCAAATCATTGTGCACCAGATGATTCATTTTACGAAGATGAATGTGCCCCATCTTACGATGCCACAACTTTGATTCTTTCTCCGTTGCTCTTGAAACAAAACAGTGTGCTTGACCCGTTGTTGTAGTTGCTACAGTCATGTCTAAAACATACAGATCATTCACTCTAGGAGCTCTCATGATGATCCATTCTTCAGGAATAACAAACCCTGGTTTCAAAATCAAACACTCTTTGTCTGTGAAGTGAGTAGTATACATCCTGTCACAAATCTGTGAGATACTTAGCAGATTATTTTCCAGCTCAGCAATGTAGTTAACTCTTTCAAACGTGACGATCCCGTTGGATAACGTTCCTTCACCAACAATTCTACCTCCTTGGTTACCCGCGAACCCTACATAACCTCCATTAATATTTCTGACATCATACAGCAGCGCTGTCTTTCCTGTCATGTGCCGAGAAGCTCCACTATCCATAATCCAATGTGAGACGGATCTCGGAAGCTCCTGCACATGTCAAAAACATTTAATGAGATTTTGATGCTACCCAAGCCTCTTTTGACTCAGGTAACTTGAAATTAAGGTGAGTTGTTTTAGTGTAAAGTGGCGGAAAGTTTTTATCATTCATTTTAAGGCTTTCAGCAGTCCCAACTTCAACCTCTTTGAATAAGAAAGATTCATCTTTTTGAGGTTGATCAGCTGATTGATTTTTCTTCACCACGTATTTCTTTTCAGAAGTCGATTTTTGTTTCTCATAAAACTTCAAGGGTACATATTTCTTCTTGGTAGAAGATGATGATTTTTCAGTTTCAGACACCTTTGGTGAATCAACTTTCTTTTCAACAACTTTTGGCTTCCATGTTTGTTGAGGTGATGCAACCCGTTGGTAAAATTTATCATTTTTAGATACCGAATTCTTAACAGGTTCAGTTTTGATCTTGGTGTTATCATTTTTCAAAACATTTTTCTCAACAATCAATGGAGCCTTTCCTTTCACAACATCTCTCTTGATAGAATTCTTCACAGTTTCAGTCTTAGGCTTCAAGTTGGTACACTTTCGTGCAATATGTCCAACTTGATTACATTTGAAGCATGTTCGGGTGCCAACTACCCGACTTGAGCCTTCAGACTAAGGCTGTGAGGCCTTCTTTTCAAAGAACTCTTTGTTTGATTTTAAAAAGATTTCAGACTCCTCATCAGAAAGTGAACTTGAACTGTTCACAAACACCTTTTTCACAGCAAACTTCTTGTTCTGAACATTCTTTTTCTGATAATTCTTACCACCCTGATATCCTCCCGACCATTTATTTTGATTGTTGTTAGAAAAACGTGGTGGAATAACAGGTTTCTTATAGTAAGCTTTATCTTTCTCAAAATTCATATGTCTCTTTGTCTGTTTCAAACCGTCCACTTCAGACAAATCAATTTCAACCAGTTTGAAAACATTTTTCACTTTGTTCACATTAACATTCTCCAGAGGAAACTCAAAGTCTGAATACAACTTATCAGAACCAGACATCTTGTACATCACAAGACCCGGTTCATCATTTAAATTGTTTTTAGATTTTGGTTTCGGAATGTAATTGTTCAGAAAACATTCTTCATCTTCAGTCGAATCACTATCCAAGACACTTTCAGCCATGCCTTTTATGATCTCAGTTTGAACACTGTCATCGGATGATGATGAAGAAAATGTCACATCAATTGATTCTGGCAGTTTTATCTCATTTGTTTCAACATCATCATTAACCAACCCAGATTGCTTCTTTGAAAAATTGTTTAGAACAGGTGGCGGAACTTGATGAAACCCCACCCCAGTTCCATCACAGTATACATCTTCGCCAGCTTTGGTTTTTCCAATGGGTTTTGGAACAATGTGTTGCAAAACAAAGCTTGCAGAGTTGTAACTGTTCAGTTTCAAATTAATACGCTCATTCTCAATTTTAGCTTCTTCAAATTGAAGCTTCAATTTTGCAATTTCATCAAGTTGTTGGTTGATTAACTCCTCTTTTACTCGAAGAACCCCTGATAGTTGAAGATTTTCTTTCGTTGTTTTACTGTTCCTCTCATCAGAATCTTTAACCGTTCGCTTTAGCTTCTCAAAATTTTCAGAAATTTTACGATTTTCAAGAATCAACTTTTCGTTTTCTTTTCTTATTCTTTCAATGTCATTTTTATCATTTTCAATTTTATCAGTTAACTCTTTTGATCTATCATTCGAAGCTTTCAGCATTTTGTCACGGTTTAAGATTTGATTTTCAACACTTTTGACTTTACTAGTCAACTCTTCAATCTTCTTACCACTGAGGTAAGTGATTGTACTACAAACTTTGCACTCTTTCATGCAATTTTTGCAGTCATTTTCAGATTTATCTTTCTTACCTGACTCAAGTGTACCATTTCAACTGACCTTGTTTGTTGACTCAGTTCCAGAACTAGAAACTACCTCAAGTTCTTTTGCTGCAAGAACTTTTTCAGCCATCTTCCTCAAGTTTTTAGCTGTTAGCTCTTGTGATGTATCAATGATTCCATCATCAGCATTCTTTGACTTTGGCTTCTGTTCTGCTTCTTTGACTTTTTCATCTTTCTCTACTTGTTTCTCTTCACCACCTCCCCACCATTCTCTTTGTCTAGCTTCTTCTTCCTCGGCAAATTGTTGGGTAAGAGCATCAACACTGATGGAATCTGGGTCAACTGCAATGTTTCCTTGAGGATCAAGGTAACATTCTCTGTCGGCATCCCACCTTTTTGCTCTTTTTGCTTCTTTGTAAGTGTTATAAATTCTGTTCAATCTGGTTTGGGCTTTCATTCTTCGGTTGACGAATTTTTCTTCTTCAGTTCTAATGTCTTTAAAAGGAATAATCTTCGTCACGAATGCATAACCCACCGCATCTTCCTCAGGCAATAGTTCGCTCCAATCATAACCTTCGTCATCATGGATCACGGCAAGAGCTCTAGACTTCTCTTTGTTGTCTTCAACTTGCTTCAATCTAGGTGGCTCAGATTTATTCTGGTGATAGATTGCTCTCTTGTAATAATCCTCTCTGAAAGGATTTTCTGACTCATCAGCATATGCATTTCTGCATTCTCGTTTGAAGTGACCCTTCTGCTTACATTTGAAGCACGTCACCTTCGATTTATCAAACCCCAGCTTAGTAGATGCACCACCAATTGTCTTTCTGCCGGTAATTTCCATGAAGCGTTGTGCTCTACGTACAGCACTGGCCATAGCCCAACGAATATCGATCAGCTCCATTTCCTCGGGATCAATCTGATCATAATCTTCTTTCGTCAGATTGGTATTACCTATCTTCCTGGCTACTAACCCTTCGTACGAATCCAACACAGATGCTAGAAAGATCATCTGCTATTTGGCCGATTCCTCATCAAAATTTTGAGCATTCTTCAAATCTATCGCAATGTTGCAAGAAAATGCGTTCTTAGGAACAGATTGTTGTTGACTTGAAGAATTTGAAGAAGATCCCCGACTTGGAGTATTGGATGAAAAACCTCCATGAAAACCACTGTTTGAACTTGGACTTTCTTTACTTGAAGTGTTTGTGTTTTCAGCGGAGAAAGCAGTTCTTGGAGAAACATTCTTGGGAATCATACTCTTTGGATAGTACAACTCCATGTTTTGTTGGTATGATGAATGATTTATTTTGTGTGTTTTCTTTATCTCCAATTCATGACTTTCAAGTCTTTCAATTAGCAAGTCGACGATCAGAGTTTTAGCTTTGATTGTGTTCTTTAACATCAGTGCATAGTACTGCCAATCCATCTCTTCTGGTAGTGAATCGAACAGTTTATCAACTAGCTCCTCTTGAGGATAGTTTATTCCGTGCCTCGCCAATTCCAACTTTAAGTGTCCAAATCTTTCAATAATTTTACAAACAGATTCACCTTTTAAGCATCCGAACAAATCAAACTCCTTTCGCAGCAATTTCTTTTTGTTTTTGATTATTTCTTCACTTCCTACACATTTTTTATTTAACTTTTCCCATAGATCTTTTGCGTTTGTGTATTCAATGAGTGAAATAATGTCATCTCTTACGGACTGGTGAATCAAAGCGATGCATTTTTGTTCAGCTATAAAGGTCTCTACGGCTTCACCTTCTGACAAATTCTCACAATCTTGTCTTTCTGAAGCATAACCGTTCTTTAAATTCTTCCAGCTCTGATATGCGAAAGCTTTCAGCCATTCTTCGAATCTTTTTGCCCACCGATTATATTCTTCAATTGCCATTAGCTTTGGTGGTTTGTTGTAGGTACCATATGCGCTTTCAACACTTAGGGCATCGGATAAAGTTTTCTTCGGATTCGGATTATCATTTGAACGATTGGAAGTATCGTCTCCGGAATTACCCGCGAAGGCATACATCTCACTGAAGGGATTCATGAATTCTTCCATTTTTAAGTACCTGAAACAATTTTCAAACACTTAGACAATTTTTACAAATTCTAAAAATATCAAACACTTGAACCGGATAGTTATCCGTTCGAACAGGAATACGGATGGTAACAAAGCTTATCCGCACGGACGGTGATCCGCTCGGATGGTTGTGCGTACGGGCAACTTTGACCTTTTGACTTTTCTGGTTATCCGCACGGGTTGTAATCCGTGCGTGTAACAATGATGATGTTAGCAAACAACTTTCAATAACTAACTAATCCAAACCGTTCAGACAGCCGTCCGCACGGGTGAATGGCGTCATCAAATACGAACAGCTAAACATGATTTTCGATGAATTTGATCTAGTTTTAGGTTGAATCTGATTATGAAACTAAGTAGGATTATACTTTGAATGATTGCGAGTCGATTGATATCGATTTTAACAAATTTTAACCGTAAATTCTTGCTCAATTTTAAGTTTTTCTGATTTTATGGTGACAAAGGAAGAACAAATGTAAAATCTGAGTAGATGTAGAAGAAATCTGTCAAATTTCCGGTGAAATTTGAATCAAATCGGCAACAGAAGTCAAGTCTCTGGTGAAATTTGACTTTGATCGGCGAATAAAGCTCGAATTCCAGTGAATTCAGTGTCGTTGATCTCGATTCAGCTCCCTGGACGCTCTGATACCACTTGCTGGTCCCGTTGATACAGGATCTGATCGTAGGAACAAGATGAATCGATTTCGTCTTAATGTGCGGAATCCATTTAGACGAATCACAGATTTGTGCAACAGAGAATTCAACGTTTAACTTCTTGTCTGTTCATTCTATTAATCATTCTGAAAGTCACAAAGTTCCGGTGAACGTACAGACTATCCGTGCGTGTCAAAAAGTTCTAACAAAGTAGCACCGGACCTTCTATTTATAGACAAACTCAGGAAGCTAATAAGTGTTGTACGTGCGGGTGGGCTACCCGTGCGTATGACTCACCCGTGCGTATGGTCATCCGCGCGTATGACTTATCCGTGCGGATAAGTCATCCGTGCGTATTGCCATACGTGCGTATTGCCATCCGCACGAGTTGAACTTGTCCCAAACAACACTTTTACATACAGAAACTATTCCTGAGTTGTCCTGCTAACTACATACATACATTCAGACAATATACATAAACACAGAATACAAAATATGACTACATGCTGACGGAAGCTACAGACGTAATGTACTAACACACATGAACATGGCTGACACAATTCATCACACTCAAAATTTATTGGACCATTAATATGGATTTTAATATTTTAATTGTGCCAAGACAAAAATGACATGCACTATTAAATGGGTGTTGCTGTTAGTTGTTTTGGTGGCTGTATGTCTTGTTAATGATGATAATATTTAGAGGATAGGGTGTTCGGCTATGATGATAATAGTGGACAAAGAAACAGTTTCAAAATTTATATGGTATGAATATGGTCTAATTAAATAATTGTTGAGAATGAGTGGGTTGTTTGAATCAGCCCAAGGTATGTGTCATCCCACTAATAAATCGGTCCAATGATAGTCGTTTGGATGCTTTAACAATGTCGGCCACTATTGTTTGTTTTGTTAATAATTGATGTGTTTTCTTTAGATTGGTAATGAATGATATGGATATGATCTTGGTAGTTGATCGATTGGTATAACAGTGGGTATGATAGGAGTCCAAATACGCAACATATTTAGTTGGGTCGGAAACCGGTTGGGCCGCACACAACCAGGAACGCCGTAATGGGCTACCAAGTGGTTGTTAGCTTAGTATACTTGTCATACGAAATTACTTGTGACTCAAAATACTTATTGTGTATTATGTGAACTTGCATGGTTACCTGAATGCAAACCGAACTGTTTGATTGTGGCATTGGGAAATACGAACTTGTGACGTAAGTATACTTATGGCTCAAATACTTGTTATAACAGGAGTGATGATATGTGTCGTGCTTGTTCGCTACTTGTGTAATGTGTATAAAGAATATGTGATTTATGTGTATACGAAACTGACTCGCATTGGTAAACATGCTAGGATTTGACTGATCAACTGTAAACACATAGTTTAGCATACCGAGCAAACCAAGGTGAGTTCACACTCTATCCAAGGCATGGGATTCCCAAGGGTTGGGAATGGGTTAAAGAACTGAACGGTAACTACAAACTTGCGTATTCCCCATACAACAGGATACGTACGACCATAAGACCATCACTCTATCATTTGAAGTCCCTCATTTATCGACTTAATCGCCGAGGCCTATGGCGAGCGGGTCATTAGTAGATAGCGCTATTAGGTTTAACAAACCTCACACCGTGTCGTCCGAACGGGCGTGTACTAATGGACTATGGGAAAAGGGTCAATGCTGATAGACATTGACTTAGGGCACCTCTTACATTTTCGTAGCAGTCGATACGCGTGGTCTAGTAACACATGGGAAGCCCCCACTAATCTTCACAAACATGTCTGGGAGACCGCGATACGCATTAATACGATACATGGTTTACAAAACGAAAATATGATTTACGAAACGAATGCTATAACTAAACAATCAACTGTGAACTCGCTCAACTTTGTTGTTGACTCGTTGTTACATGCCTTGCAGGTCGTTAGGTACTCATGGAGCTTGCACAGGGAGGCGCAGTCGTTGTAGGACATGGCAGTGTGTGCCATGCTAAAAACATTACTTTATTTCGTACTTAAAACTTACATTGGGTTTTACAATTATGCTTCTGCTAAACACTTATCTACATTTATGATTTGAAACACCTTTCATATTGTGTGGTTGAATTTTACTTATTACTTGTTATGTTCAATATGATTGGTGGCTTGATCCTGGTCATGTCACGCCTCCAAGCGGTGATACTCCGCATGTGGATTTTGGGGGTGTGACAGATTGGTATCAGAGCCATTGGTTATAGTGAACTTGGTTTTAATAAGGGAAAACGTTTTTATTAAAACCAGACTATAACATGTACAGTGCTCAACGATCCACAACGACGCTTCGCTCCTCGTGCAAGACTCAACATTCTAGGTGATATGATTTATGTTTACATTGCCTACTTGCTAGTTACATAGAACTTTGCTCATGGTATGCTTAGATAAACGTAACAACTGTTGTTTGAGAACACGTGTGTGCTTACTCTCTTCTGTCATCGCACTTTCGCGAACCTTTCTCACTCATGTTTCCTTTGATATGAAGATCATGAGTGGACGCGTTAACCTAACTCAAGCCCAGTTGGCGGCTTTGATCACTAAACAAGTTACTGCAGCACTCGCAGCTGCCCAGGCAGGAGGTATAACCTGCCATCACAACTAACTCTAGGATCTCTAGATCCTACACTCCTAAACCAACTCTTGTGTTTCAACTTGTCCTGTTCATATATACACAACAGGTCAGAACTCTCAGCCGCCTGTATGCACATTCAAGACATTTATGGACTGTCGTCCTACTACTTTCAGTGGCACTGAAGGGGCCGTTGGACTCCTCCATTGGTTTGAGAAGCTCGAGTCTGTCTTTGAGATGTGTGAATGCCCTGACGCTCGTAGGGTGAAGTACGCCACTGGTACTCTCGAAGGCACTGCGCTAACTTGGTGGAACGCGCAAGTTCAGATGCTGGGGCTGGCGGCTGCTAATGCCACCCCATGGAATGATTTTAAGGAACTGATTAAACGTGAATACTGTAGTCGTGATGACATCCATAAGCTGGAAGTGGAGTTCTTTAACCTGAAGATGACGGGGTCAGAGATAGAAGCGTACACGAAACGATCCAACAAACTGGCAGTGTTATGTCCAACTATGGTGGATCCTCCCATCAAGCGCATCGAGCTGTTCCTCAAAGGCTTAGTACCAGAGATTTAAAGCCATGTGACTGCTACTAACCTCGCTACTATCTAGGATGTTACTCGTCTTGCTCATCGTCTCACAGACCAGGCAGTGGAACAGAACAGGTTGCCTAAGCGTATAGGTGCTACTGCTACTACTACTACTTCTGCTACTCCCACTGATAACAAGCGAAAATGGGATGGAACCTCCAGCAAGGGCTCGACTTCAGTTCAGTCCCAGGCACAGCAACGAAAGATTGATGACTATCAGAGCCCTGGTCAGCAATCTTCTGGTAGTCAAGGGCAGGGTGGATACCGAGGAAACCTTCCAAAGTGCAACAGATGCAATAGACACCACAGTGGTCAGTGCAACAAGGGTCATTGCCAGAGGTGTCTCAAGATGGGTCATGAAGCTAAGGATTGTAGGAGCTCACGACCTGCGAATCAGAACCAACAACAACCACCAGCTCCACAAGACCGGCAGTAGCAACAGCGAGGCAACAGGGGATGCTTTCAGTGTGGAGCTGAAGGCCACTTCAAGAGAGATTGTCCCCAGCTAAACCAGAATCAGAACAACAACAATAATAACAATCAGGGAAATGAGAACAACAACGGGGGAAACAATGGAAATAATGGCGCCTGAGGTCAAGCGTTCGTGATTGGTCAGGGTGACGCAAGGAATGATCCTAACGTAGTAATGGGTAAGTTCCTTCTTGACGACTTTTATGTTATTGTCTTAGATGATTCGGGTGCCGATACCAGTTATGTGTCTCTAAAAGTTAGTCAAATGTTAAAACGCACACCAACTCCCTTAAACACCAAGCATGTCGTTGAGTTAGCAAATGGCAAATGTTTAGAGGCCACTCACATAGTCAAGGGTTGTAATCTTGTTCTTGCTAATCAGACCTTCTCCATCGACCTCATTCCTATCGTTCTGGGTAGTTTCGACGTTGTCATTGGGATGGATTGGTTATCCCAACACCGAGCAGAGATTCTTTGCAACGAGAAGATTGTTCGTATTCCCCGTTCTGGCAAAGAACCTCTCGAAATTCAAGGCGACAAAAGTGGTGCCGTAGTGGGCATCATCTCCTTCCTTAAGGCCCAGAAGTGTTTGCGAAAGGGCCACACCGCTATCTTAGCACTTGTTACTGACGCATCAGCGAGAGAGAAGAAGATTGAGGATATTCCAGTAGTACACGAATTTCCTCAAGTGTTTCTTGAAGATTTACCTGGGCTACCGCCTCATCGCGAGGTCGAATTCCAGATCGAGCTAGCTCCTGGGGCAGCACCCATAGCTCCAGCACCTTATCACTTAGCTCCAACCTAACTGGAAGAACTGTCCAAGCAATTGTAAGAACTCTTGGATAAGGGTTTCATTCGTCCTAGCTCCTCGCCCTGGGGAGCAACAGTGTTGTTTGTGAAGAAGAAGGACGGTACCATCCGTATATGCATAGATTACCACGAACTAAACAAGGTGACCGTAAAGAATCGCTACCCTCTTCCACGCATTGACGATTTGTTCGACCAGCTGCAAGGGTTGAGCTACTATTCAAAGATTGATCTGAGGTCAGGCTACCATCAACTGAGAGTCCGGGACGAGGACGTCTCCAAAACAGAATTCAGAACATGCTACGGCCATTACGAGTTTATGGTCATGCCATTCGGGTTAACAAACGCACCGGCAGTCTTCATGGATCTTATGAACAGAGTGTGCAAGCCTTATCTTGACAAGTTCATTATTGTTTTCATTGACGACATCCTGATCTATTCGAAGACTCAGGAGGAGCACGAGCACCATCTACGACTTATTTTGGAACTCCTCCGAAAAGAACAGTTGTACGCCAAGTTTTCAAAATGCGACTTTTGGCTTCGCGAAGTCCACTTTCTAGGCCACGTGGTAAACAAGGATGGGATTCACGTCGATCCATCCAAGGTAGACTCGATCAAGAGCTGGCCTGCACCCCGTACACCAACAGAAATCCGTCAATTCTTGGGTTTGGCGGGCTACTACAGAAGGTTTATCAAAGACTTCTCCAAGATTGCACAACCCCTCACCTTACTAACTCAGAAAGGCGTTATCTATCGTTGGGTAATACACAGGAATCTGCATTTCAGCACCTAAAGGATAGGCTTTGTAGTGCACCTATTCTCTCATTGCCAGAGGGCACAGACGATTTTGTGGTCTATTGCGACGCATCCATTCAGGGTCTTGGATGTGTGTTGATGCAACGTGACAAGGTCATAGCCTACGCCTCACGCCAACTTAAAGCTCATGAAATGAACTACACTACACATGATCTAGAGCTGGGAGCTGTTATTTTTGCACTTAAGATATGGAGACATTACCTGTATGGTACCAAGTGCACTATCTACACCGATCACAGGAGTCTCGAGCATATCTTCAAGCAGAAAGAGTTGAACATGTGACAACGTCGATGGGTCGAGCTATTGAATGATTACGAATGTGCCATTAAGTACCATCCGGGCAAGGCCAATGTTGTGGCTGATGCCCTCGGTCGAAAAGATACCACACCTAGGCGTGTGCGAGCATTACAACTCACTATCCAATCTAGTCTTCCTACACAGATACGAGATGCTCAGGTAGAAGCATTGAAACCAGACAACGTCAGGGCTGAAGCCCTACGTGGCTCAAGGCAACGACAAGAACAAAAGGAAGACGGTGCCTACTACGTAACAGGACGCATTTGGGTCCCACTCTATGGCAACCTGCGAGAGCTTGTGATGGATGAAGCACACTAGTCTCGCTACTCAGTACATCCTGGTTCAGATAAGATGTACCACGACTTGAAAACTACGTATTGGTGGCCTAGCATGAAAGCTCACATAGCAACTTACGTTAGCAAGTGTTTGACTTATGCGAGAGTCAAGACTAAATATCAGAAACCATCGGGCCTACTCCAACAACCAGAGATACCATAATGGAAATGGGAGCAAATTTCCATGGATTTCGTTACCGGCCTGCCTAGATCTCAATGTGGAAATGATACTATTTGGGTGATCGTGGATCGACTCACAAAGTCTGCACACTTATTGGCTATCAAGGAAACGGATCAGTTCCCCACTCTAGCAGACGTTTATCTTAAGGAAGTTGTCTCGAGGCACGGGGTGCCAACTTCTATTATCTCTGATCGTGATGCACGTTTTACTTCAGAACTGTGGCAAGCGATGCGCAAATCTTTTGGCTCTCGATTAGACATGAGCACAGCTTATCACCCGCAAACGAATGGGCAGTCTGAACGCACCATCCAAACTCTTGAAGACATGCTTTGTGCATGTGTAATCAATTTTGGCAATGGCTAGGAAAAACATCTCCCTCTAGTGGAGTTTTCGTATAATAACAGTTCCCACACTAGCATTCAAGCCGCTCCGTTTGAGGCACTGTACGGGCGTAAGTGCCGATCACCTCTTTGCTGGGCAGAAGTTGGCGACAGCCAAATCACTGGCCCAGAACTCGTAGTTGATACTACAGAAAGGATTGCTCAGATACGACAACGCATGGCGGCAGCTCGTGACCGTCAGAAAAGCTACGCTGATAAGCGCAGGAAACCACTCGAGTTCCAAGTTGGGGATCGAGTGCTACTCAAAGTTTCACCCTGGAAGGGTGTGGTTTGTTTTGGCAAAAGGGGCAAACTTAATCCGCGTTATGTCAGACCGTTCGAAGTCATTGAGAAGATAGGTAAAGTGGCTTACAAACTAAACCCACCAACAGAACTCAGTGGAGTTCACAACATTTTTCATGTGTCGAATCTGAAGAAGTGTCTGTCAGATGAGACCCTTATAGTTCCTTTGAAGGAGCTCACTATCGACGATCAGTTGCGATTTGTCGAGGAACCTGTAGAGATTACAGATCGAGATGTTAAGATTCTCAAGCGCACCAGAATATCTCTTGTTCGAGTTCGTTGGAACTCCCGTCGTGGCCCAGAGTTTACCTGGGAACGAGAAGATCAAATGAAACTCAAGTATCCCCAGTTGTTCGGAAACAGTGCAACCACTACTGAGGCTGAAGCTACTACGGAATTTCGGGACGAAATTCCAAACCAACGGGGGGATGATGTGACACCCCAGGAAAACCAGGAAACAACACAACACAACTAGTTTCCTCAGTAACCACGTGCTAAATTTCGGGACGAAATTTCTTTCAAGTTGGGGATGATGTGACAACCCGAGCTTTTAAGGTTAGTGTCGTTTCGTTTTGTGATCGTAACTTCTCATTATTCCTCTCCAACGTTTCATCTTATGCTAAACTTATTAAACGTAAATGCAATTGGTTATGGTTATGTGTGTAAGGGGGCATGGGCCGCACATATCTTTGGGCCGCAATCACGCAATCACTTTTAAACCTTCTCGGCCCACACTGTTAGGCCCAAACCACTTGAGCCCAACTCTTTGTGGGTTCCTCATATTTTTAGAATCAGATTACTTAAATGGTCTTGGGGGCAGGTATAGTCCAACACTTTGGGTTGTTGGATCTCGGCCAATATACACATAATAAGCCCAAGTTTAAGGCTAACCCTTGGACGCATGCACTTATATGCGATCCATGTTAGTTGTTATCACAAAATCAAACACTTCCAAACCCTAATAGTTCCCTCATCTCTTGGAGATCATCGACAGCCCCTCCCCCTTCGACTGAAATCACCTTCTTGGCCTGGTACCTTCTTTATACATCTGGTTACGGGTTAGTACGATCGCTACGATTCATGCAATAGTTTCTGTCGAGTTACATGTGTTTATACGTGAACTGTTGGTGCTACCAACCATATGTGAAACAACTTTATTTGTTAGAAAGTGTTATGGGTAACATGATGATTATGATGAGTTATTCTTTTTAGGTGATTTCATGTCATGTGTAGACGTACTGTTGAATTTATGTATTGTGAATGATTGAAGTATGCGTTAGGATAATGTTTATGTGAAAGGTGTTTTACGATGATGAGTGGGTTCGAGCATTATGTGTGTTATCGGCTGAATCATGAGTTGGTTTAGAATGTTATTTAAATGTTAGCTAACCTTAATCATAAAGAGATCCAGATCCTTACACTAAAACCCGGTTTGTGGGATATGTATGCATGATTACAATGTTTGATTATGATTTGAAAAATCACGTGATTGACTGAACAATCACATGAACATGGCTGACACAATTCATCACACTCAAAGTTTATTGGACCATTAATATGGATTTTAATATTTTAATTGAGCCAAGACAAAAATGACATGCACTATTAAATGGGTGTTGCTGTTAGTTGTTTTGGTGGCTGTATGTCTTGTTGATGATGATAATATTTAGAGGATAGGGTGTTCGGCTATGATGATAATAGTGGTCAAAGAAACAGTTTCAAAATTTATATGGTATGAATATGAATGGTCTAATTAAATAATTGTTGAGAATGAGTGGGTTGTTTGAATCAGCCCAAGGTATGTGTCATCCCACTAATAAATCGGTCCAATGATAGTCGTTTGGATGCTTTAACAATGTCGGCCACTATTGTTTGTTTTGTTAATAATTGATGTGTTTTCTTTAGATTGGTAATGAATGATATGGATATGATCTTGGTAGTTGATCGATTGGTATAACAGTGGGTATGATAGGAGTCCAAATACGTAACACATTTAGTTAGGTCGGAAACCGGTTGGGCCGCACACAACCAGGAACGCCGTAATGGGCTACCAAGTGGTTGTTAGCTTAGTATACTTGTCATACGAAATTACTTGTGACTCAAAATACTTATTGTGTATTATGTGAACTTGCATGGTTACCTGAATGCAAACCAAACTATTTGATTGTGGCATTAGGAAATACGAACTTGTGACGTAAGTATACTTATGGCTCGAATACTTGTTATAACAGGAGTGATGATATGTGTCGTGCTTGTTCACTACTTTTGTAATGTGTATAAAGAATATGTGATTTATGTGTATACGAAACTGACTCGCATTGGTAAACATGCTAGGATTTGACTGATCAACTGTAAACACATAGTTTAGCATACCGAGCAAACCAAGGTGAGTTCACACTCTATCCAAGGCATGGGATTCCCAAGGGTTGGGAATGGGTTAAAGAACTGAACGGTAACTACAAACTTGCGTATTCCCCATACAACAAGATACGTACGACCATAAGACCATCACTCTATCATTTGAAGTACCTCATTTATCAACTTAATCGCTGAGGCCTATGGCGAGTGGGTCATTAGCAGATAGCGCTATTAGGTTTAACAAACCTCACACCGTGTCGTCCGAACGGGCGTGTACTAATGGACTATGGGCAAAGGGTCAATGCTGATAGACATTGACTTAGGGCATGTAACGCCCCAAAATTCAAATTATCTAGTTGTTAATATGTTATCACGTTTAAAAGAAGGAGATGCAATAACTAGGTTATCAAACCAAGTTAAATGCTTGGTTTAAACAAATAAGAATAGGAATTGGGTAAATTATGAACAATGGTAAACATGAGGGGTTAATATGGACAAAAGGAAAAGATAGAATATAAACAAAAATAATAATAATAATAATAATAATAATAATAATAATAATAATGATAACCCTTAAACCACACACCTGGGGTGTGTTCGATCAGAAGAAGAGAAAGAAAGGGGTCAAACCCTAGAACACCAAAATCTATCAAATTGAAAGGGGAATTGAAGCCTAGTTGAATGCATGAACTAAGAATGGTGATCATCTAAGCATACCCAACATCAAGTAAGTCGAAATTTGCAATTTTGTGATGTTTGATTTTGTGGGTCTAGTACAATTCGGGTATGTAATGCAGAAATTTGGTATGAATAATGGTTGCTAGGGTTGTCAAAACATCAAGAGATGTTAAATTTTGAATATGAGCATGGATTAGGCAAAACCCACTTAATCTAGTAGTCTGGTGATCTTGTAGTTCCATAGATTGAATATTATGATGATGAATGTATGAGTACTAGTAAAATTTATGAACTCCTAGGGTTTTACTATGAATGAATTATGTGATTTTGATTGATAAAACTTGTGAAGACTACTAGAGAAGTTATGCATAAAACACTTGTACTTAGTGCTAAGGTTGTTATATGCACACCAAGTGTTCGATTAAATGCTTGAATGGTTAATTTTATAAATTTTGAATGAATTAGGAAGTCTTGTGTTGTATGTGGAAATTATGGAATTGATCTTTTGTAAAAAGTGTTATGGAATGCAAACTATATGTGAATGCAATAGTTATGTAAGTGAATGGCATAGTTTAAATTAGAGTGGATTATGTATAGGATTGAAGTTAAAAAGGTAAAAGTTGTATGCGAGAAACTATTGCATTATGAACTTGCTAGTTGATGTGTTATGTTCGGTAGTAATAAAGTATGATGATACATATCCCTTATATGCGTTAATAAGCTAACGAAAGTCAAATATTGCATGATTTGAAAGCCGAATGAACGAATGTTTGTAAGCTAACCGTGTTACAATTATGATGACATGTATGGATAGGAGTCATGTCAATAGAGGCACAAATATGGAAGCGCTACGGGTCGAAGGTAAACACGGAAGCTATGTGTAAATTCGGACGCACGAGGTAAGTAAACTCCCCGACTCCGTCCTTAGTAGTAAAAGAGGTTATTTGCATTATAAATGTTAGCAATTATGCAAGATACTTTATTGACATTGGTAACAAGTAAGGAGCATTAAGGACGTGATTTCTGAATCACTTCCTACACCATTTTAGGAAGGCTATATGCGAGTCACTTAAGTATGGTAATCTAAGTTTATTTAGGATTCGGTTATTGGAGGTGATGGTATTCGCTAAGAAGACCGAACGGGTTAAAATAAGAGTATATTAGTGTAGTTTTTATGCATATAAAGATGTGAAAACAATGCAGAATTGTGCAGTAATTTGCTAGAATATTGGTGCAGTTTGTATGCATATCAAGTTGTCAAAATAGTGCAGAATTTTCATGTTAATGGTTGTTAAAACAGTGCAGTTTTTATGCATTTTGAGCTGCCAAAATAGTGCAGAATTTTCATGTTAATGGTTGTTAAAACAGTGCAGTTTTTATGCATTTTGAGCTGCCAAAATAGTGCAGAATTTTCATGTTAATTGTTGTTAAAACAGTGCAGTTTTTATGCATTTTGAGCTGCCAAAATAGTGCAGAATTTTCATGTTAATGGTTGATAAAATAGTGCAGTTTTTATGCATTTTGAGCTGCCAAAATAGTGCAGAATTGTGCTGTGTATTGCTATTAAAATAGTGCAGTTTTTATGCATATCGAGCTGTTAAAATAGTGTAGAATTGTGCAGTTTATAATGTATGTACGTGGTCTATTTGTATGGAAGCTTGTAATCAGCATACCTTAGTAAACCTTGGGATGATTTAAGTGATTTATAAGGGTTATACGTTTGTACGTGGGTACGTAATCACGTGTGGAAGTTCACGTCTATGAATACATGTGTGTTTGTGCCTGCGTTTGAAGTAGGATTCATTGCTTATGAGCGAACGGAACTTGGGTATGTGTTCGTACAACTTAAATAAGTGGAAGCGTTAAGTTACTAAACCGTTGTCTTGAGTATGAAATGTGATTGTAGGTACTCTATTAATGTCTTTACCAAGGTTAAGGAAGTGAAGTGCACGAATGTACATGGAAAGCATATTCGTAAGGATCAGTATGGGAAGAAGGAATGCGGACTGGTTATTGATCATGTGTGTTTAGTTTAGGAATGATGTCATTAAATCTAACCGATGCACATGTATGTGGTGAATGCAGGTTGCGTGAATTTAGCATCATTATGAAGGATAGAAAGATTGAAGATCGAGTCAAGAGCAAAGGATTGTACGGGAAGGATCGGTCACATAGTTTAACAAATGTAGGTCCGAAGTATTAATGTAATGGAACGTGGTAAATCCTTTTTAATGAGTGTATGACATTTGGTATTCGAACTTTCCTGTAAGTACTATGTCTATCAAAGAACGAAATTTTGGGTTCATATTTTCCGCTGTGTTGTATTTTTAAGTTATTACAAGTTAGTCTTACAGGGAATTGTTCATAATACGAACGGGTCATGCCCGATTTTTGTTAAATTATAGTATGATAATATCTTATTTAGGAAGGTATAAAGGTGGGCGTAACAGGGCACCTCTTACATTTTCGTAGCAGTCGATACGCGTGGTCTAGTAACACATGGGAAGCCCCCACTAATCTTCGCAAACATGTCTGGGAGACCGCGATACGCATTAATACGATACATGGTTTACAAAAGGAACATATGATTACGAAACGAATGCTATAACTAAACAACCAACTGTGAACTCGCTCAACTTTGTTGTTGACTCGTTGTTACATGCGTTGCAGGTCGTTAGGTACTCATGAAGCTTGCACAGGGAGGCGCAGTCGTTGTGGGACATGGCAGTGTGTGCCATGCTAAAAACATTACTTTATTTCGTACTTAAAACTTACATTGGGTTTTACAATTATGCTTCCGCTAAACACTTATCTACGTTTGTGATTTGAAACACCTTTCATATTGTGTGGTTTAATTTTACTTATTACTTGTTATGTTCAATATGATTGGTGGCTTGATCCTGGTCATGTCACGCCTCCAAGCGGTGATACTCCGCGTGTGGATTTTGGGGGTGTGACACTACCGCCTCGACTCTATCACTCGACCCTCTTGCATTCGTCACCTTGAAAACTACCGATTCGTCGCCCGCTCTAAGTGTGATTGTGCCTAAGAAGACATCTATAAGCGCTTTAGCATTGTTCAAGAACGGGCGCCCTAAAATCAACGGCACTTTTTCATCGGCCTCCATATCTAGCACTACAAAATCCGCCGGGAAGACAAACTTGTCCACTTTCACTAACAAATTCTCTACAATCCCCGGGTACTTAAATATCTTATCTGCTAACGAGAGGATCATACGAGTTGGCTTCAAATCACCAAGGCCTAGTTTTTCGTAAAATGAATATGGCATCAAATTAATACTAGCACCAAGGTCTGCCAACGCGTGGTTTTTAACATCACCACCAAACAAACATGGGATCGTGAATATGCCCGGATCAGTGAGTTTCTCAGGAAGTTTGTTTAAAATCACCGCAGAACAATCTAAATTCAATGGAGTATTAGAACACTCACCAAACCTATCCTTACTCTTGAGAAAATCCTTAAGGAACTTGGCGTATTTGGGCATGGACTGCAGGGCCTCTATGAACGGAAGATTTACTTTTAACTGGGTGAACATCTCAAGAAATCTCTCGTACTCCCTAACATATTGTTGTTGCTTAAAGCGGGCGGGAAAGGGAAGATGGGAGGGATCAAATAAGGGCAGTGGCCTAACCCTAACCGATTGCTTCTTTACTCTCTTCTCAACCTGGGGCTCCTCGGTATGTGCGGTACTTGCTGGGCCTAGCCTATGTTGCACTTTACCGGGCTTTTCCATCTCTATCTCCTCATCTACCTCATCATCACTCCCTAACTCAACATTCTCTCTCACGACCTCCCCTAGACTCTTCCCACTACAAGTAGTGATTGCTTTCATAGAATGGTCAGCCGGGTGAGTGGTACCTGAAAACTGACCAGGAGGGGATTCTCTCAACTGCCTAGCTATATCTGTCATTGTTCTCTTAAGATCTAAAATTGTAGACTCTTGATTTTTAAGCTGAAGATCGTGACTCTTATTAATTTGATCTTGAGTTTTTGTGAAATCAGTTAGAGATTTCTGCGTCGCCTGATTTTGTGTCATTATCTGAGCGTTTTGTGTCATCATCTGAGCGAACATCTCCTTCATCCTACTCAAACTCCCCTCGAAATCCTTGCCACTGCCTTGACTCTCTTGATTCGACCCCCCACTAGCAAACTGACCTCCTGAGCCACTAAATTGACCACTCGTATATAAACCAGATCCTCTATTTTGATACTGACTAGATGGAAACCCAGGGGATTGCCAGAAGGGGGATATCCACTACTACTACCACTACCCTGCCAGCTGAGGTTAAAACTATTATTATTACTAAATTGACCCCTAGACTGACCCGCTATGAACTCAACCTGCTCGAGTGTAAGTGTGGGACAATCTATCGTATCATGGCCCCCTCTACAAACCTCACATCTATTAACTTTCTTCTTAATCTAATTCAACTCTTGCCTCATACTCTCGACTATAGCAGCTAACGATGGATCCAAGCTAACTTGGTTTACCCCTCGACCGGCCGAAGTGGTATGAACAGGAATGGAAGTCCTGCTGGTAGTGCTGTAGTCCATATCAGAATGTGCGAAACTCTCGAACAAATCATTGCACTCATTCACCGTCTTCTTTCCCATAAGCTGCCCTCCAGCTGAAGTATCGAAACGAGCTCTAATCTCAGGAGTAAGACCATTGTAAAACTTTTCAACTAACGCCCAATCAGACAAACCATGCTGCGAACAACGAGAGAGAAGTGTCTGAAAACGCTCCAATGCTAAGTGGTACGGCTCATCAGGCTCCATATGGACGGAGTGAATCTGATCACGAAGGCGAGACGCCTTGGCTGGTGGGATGTACTTGGCTAAGAAAGCATCACGAAGACCTGCCCAAGTGGTGAAAGTGCCCGCTGGCTGAGAATCGAACCAGACGGCTGCGCGTCCAGCGAGAGATAATGGAAAAACCTGAAGGTACCTGGTCTCTAGATTAACACCCTCAATGGAGAAGGTGCTGCAAAGGCGAGTGATGCGATTGATGTGAGCGGAGCATCCTCGTCGTCACGACCATGGAACTGGCATGAATTGGTAATGGCCGTCATGATGTAAGATGGAATATGCCAAGACCTCTCATTCGTAATGTTGGGAAGGGTGATGGGTGAAGTAGCGCCGGTGAAACCAGTGGTAGCCTGCTCGTAAACGGTGCGGTTCGCCATTTCAAACAAGTGAGAAGACTCTAACAAACGACTCGACAAACTAGAAAAGACAATAAAACAAATATTTTTTTGATTTTTATAATTTTTAGACTCCTACGACTCAACGAACAAACAAATAGCACGTAATATATCAAGTAAGTCCAAAGAAAGTAATTAACACAATCGCCAAAGAGTCCCCGGCAACGACGCCAAAAACTTGATGTGCACGAAGTGGTCTAATAAAAACAACTAAAATTAACCCTAATCTAGACACTCTAAGCTTTAAATTTATAAACTAAGACTCGATCTAAAACTAGAACCACACAACCGACAAGTGTACCGATCAATGTAGTAAAGCTAAAGTAAGTCCGAGTATCGAACCCACGAGACTCTAATGATTACGCTAAGACTCTATTTAGACTAAGACTGACACGACTTAACTAAATGTTTGTTGATTGGGGGGGGTTTTCTAAAAATCCTAAAGAATGCAAATAACGATTAACTAGATTAGCTAAATTAACTAACACGAACTTGAACGAAGACTTTGATCAAAGGTGATAAAGACAACCTAGGCTAGACGCAAGCTAAACTCAGAATGGATTTCTATTCGATAGTTTTGTGGTATGGAACCGGGATCTTTAGATACTAAACCTATTAAGACACCACTAAGCCCCTCGATCCTTCTCAAGGCGATTCTTGTGGCACTACCTAGGCTGTTATGCTTACCGGTTTTTAGATTTCCTCACAGTCCTCTAACTTCTTGAAAGTGCCTAAATAAGACGATCTACCTCACAGCGCGAAAGTCTAAGGCAACTATGGATTTTAATCTTAGTTTAATAGACAAGAGAATGTTTAAGGACTAGACCAATTTCTTAGACCTAGCTATAAACCAAACCGAGGCCTATTAATAACCTCGAGCCTCACAGCGACAAGATTAGCAGAACACTTGATTTTACTAAATTACCGAATATTACTTCTAAGGTTAGTTACGTAATTTCACCTTAAAGAGTTAAAGATTTATTATGTGATACAGACACTCACCTAAATCAAGAACCCTAGCATAACCCTATTTTGTGATATAGACCGTCACCAAAGATTATACGAAGCAATAAACAGCGATAAAACAAATATCAAGCATGCATATACACCAAGTTAAAATTCCATAGCCTTTACAATACAAGAAAATCCATAAACCACGCAAAAACCGAATAAAAATCCAAACTTTATTTAAACTATTGTCATGCCTAGGTAGTTAAAAGAGTTTTAGCCGCTAAACATGATCAAAAACATAATCAAAATCAATATGTATTCTGAATTCATCTTGGAACAATAAAGAACAAACGAAAAACGAAGAATATAGGAGATAAACCCCGTAAACTTCACTCCCGAACGCTCCCGAATGTTACCCGACGATTCCAAGCGATCCGAATGCTTCAAAGATCTTCAAACAGCCTTCAATGGTACCTTCAAACTCCAAAATTCGTAATTATGCCCCTCCCCTCGTGCGTCTGATGATAATTCTAAATATATGATCGGCTGATGCTGTTTTTCGAATATCCCTCTGGCTGTGTAGGGTTTTTCATTATAAATTGCATGTAAGCCCATTAAATTCGTTGGACTTGTAACCATGCGTGGCCCATTTACAAAATCTTGTCCAAATTGGTATATACGTGCGTCCAAAGGCTCGAAAATGATTTCTTTTCTTTTTGTTTGATGTCAACAATAATATTAAATATATGCAGCTTCTTTTTTTTCCTTTAAATTCGTCCACCATCATATATATTATTAATATATAGCCTTTTCAGTGTTATAATGTAGAGATTAGTGGGATCGGTCCAATCATAGAAAATAGCGGCAAATTTTACTTCGGTCTCTGGCACCGCACTCAGCCCAACTCGCTGGTTATTTCCATATTACTCGTTTTTGATCCATTTGCACCAGGACCTGGCAAAACACAAAATAATATAATAGAACACTAAAACTAGATAAAAACAAATAAAAACTATACATAAAGTATACACTCTACACGGGACAAATATGTGTATTTTACCCTACATCAATTAGACGTTGAGGATAAACCGTTACTAAAAGCTCTCGTGTCCTTGGACGACCTCGGTATCTTACCAACACTATACTACGCTCACGATGGGTGCACTTGCCCATATGTGTGTTTTGTGTTAGTAAATATCGTGTTTTATAAATTTAAAACTTGGCTAAAAAGTGTTAAAGGGCTTAAAATATACATTAAAAAATCTATAACACCACACGCACATCATCAACGTTATGGGCGCCCGGGGCAATAGATTTTGTGCCTCGGGGAGTGTGCCACTGAAAATTGTTTTGAGCAATTTCCTCAATTTGATTATAAATTTCATTTGGGCGACGATTACCTAGAAGTCCCCCGGAGCTAGAGTCAAGTGTTTGTCTTGTGTGTGGCAACAACCCATTATAGAAAGTGGATACGTGTTGCCATACCTCAAGACCATGATGAGGACACTTTCTTAGTAGCTCCTTGAACCTTTCCCAAGTTTCATATAAAGATTCCCCGTCCTCTTGTGAGTATGTATTAATTTCAGTCATTAATTTAGACGTTTTAGAAGGAGGGAAATGCTTATACAAAAACTTTTGGGCTAGTTCATCACAGGTGTTTACCGATCCAACTGGGAGGGTGTTAAGCCAAGGCTTAGCTTGGTCTTTTAGTGAAAATGGGAACATTCGGAGGCGGATGGCGTAATTAGATGCTCCGTTGATCCGAAAAGTATCACATATTTCCAAAAAGTTGGTAATATATAAATAGGGATCTTCGTCCACAAGCCCGTGGAAAGTTGCAGGGGTTTGTTGCATTTGTATCAAATGCGGCCGAAGTTCGAGGTTGTTGGCATCGACATTCGGTGCATTGATAGCGGCGCCGAGATTACCTACCGTAGGCCGTAGGTAATCCATTAGGTTACGTTGATCCGCCATTGGAAGTGGGTCCCCCGAAACTTTCTCTTGGTTTTTAGCTTTAAGTCTTTTTCTTAGAAAGCGTTCGGGTTCGTCTAGAGGTTCATTTTATGTCTTTATTGGAACTAGAGCTCATGCACTGCGTAGGAAGTTCAGGTGCGGCGCCTGGGTTCCAAGTCATGCGATAAAAACAAAAAGATTGTTGGTCAGAAGTTTCACCACGGCCCCGTGCTCAGCGGAACACGGTCCCGTGGTCGGAGTTACAGTGATTTTTTCCGGATCCCTGTTACTGGGGAGTTCAACACGGCCCCATGCTGCACCAACACGGCCCCGTGCTCAACTCTCTGTAACTCGGAAAATAAAAACTAGCAGTAACAATGTTGGGCACGACCCGTGTCTGACCAGGCACGACCCCGTTCTGAGCTCTGCAGAAACTGAAAAATTAAGAAAAATCCTAAAAAAATAGAAAAATAAGAAAAACGACTAGGCCGTTGATTCCTAACTTTCTTAAAATCCTTGTGTCCCAGGCAGCGGCCCCAAAAACTTGATGTGCGTAGTGCGTGATAGGTTTTTATATATATTTTAAGCCCTTTTTAACACTTTAGTCAAGTTTTAAATTTATAAAATACGATATTTTACTAACACTAAATACACATATGGGCAAGTGCACCCATCGTGAGCGTAGTATAGCGTTGGTAAGATACCGAGGTCGTCCAAGGACACCAGAGTTTTTAATACCGGTTTATCCTCAACGTCTAATCAAATCAAAAGTTTGAGAAAATGGTTTTAAACATGAAAAAAAAATTAAAAATGCTGAAAATTAAAATAAAATAAAAATAAAAACAGATAGACAATATGAATCACTTGGATCCGACTCACATTTAGTGTAACCTTTGATGATTTCCGCACTTTTGCACATTTTAAGAGATTATCTTACTTATAGTAGTAGGCCCCTCTTTTGAAGGTGACGTTACCCTCAACCCAGTAGTTTGAGTCAGCAAGGATACAATCCTAAAGGGTCGGAATATTGAAAGATAATTAATTAAGTTATTAGTTCGTAATGTGGTAGGCCCCTCTTTTCAAGGTGACGTTACCCTCGGCTAAGTAGTTTGAGTCAGCAGGGATACAATCCCAAGTAGCTGGGTAAATGTATTAATAGTAGTTTATAGATGAGGGGATCAAGCCATTCGCACCCTCGCCGTCCAATACCAGTGGGTATTGAAGGAGGTCCTAGTAAGCTTGACCCAGGTCCTTGCAGGATCTATACACTGAACAAGACAAGAACCTTACCAAACCAATCCCTTAACCCCCGACCAGGTAGCCAACATATCTCTATATAGACCGTAGAGATATGAATGGTGTAAATCTTTTATTTTATATAGACAGTAAAATAATGCCAAGACACCACGGATAAATGATAAGGAAGTTTTACCATCAACATAAGAAACTAGTTATTAAAGTCATTAATACAAAACCAAATAAAAAGTGCGAAAAGAAAAGTATTACACTAAATGCTTGTCTTCACTAAGTGATGTAAGAGACTTAGGAAAACATGGCCTTTGATTGTCAAGAACTCTTACTATCAATCTTGGATCCCGAGACTACTACACACACTCTAAGATGGATGATGGATGATGGTGGTGGATGTGGGTTGTAGTGGTGGTGGAGTGTGGGTGAAGTGGGAGAGAGGTGGTTTGCCAAGGAATGCCTTTGAAGTGAACTAAGCACCTCTATTTATAGGCTTCAAAGAAGCCCGGACACGGCCCCGTGTCCATCCACTTTCTCTTTCTTCATTAATTGCAATTTGTCTGCATTAGCTCCACACGCCCCCGTGTCCGCTGGGCATGGCCCCGTGTGCAGAAGCGTATCTGTACTATCAAGATTTGCTTGGATTCTGCGAATCTTAGCGTTGACCACGCCCCGTGTTGAGCTGGGCACGCCCCCGTGTCGGGAATAGAAGCTTCTATAGCTTTGTCCTTTCTACAGACATCTGGCCACGCCCCCGTGTCCGCTAGGCACGGGGCCATGGTCAGCCTTCTGTTTTCTTGTTTTTGCTTGGGAAGATGCTGTCGAGGGGTCGGGCATGCCACGTTTGTTCCTTTTCTTGTATTTATGTTAGATTTTGCTGCATATTTGTTCCTTTTGTTCATTTACGCTCATTTAATCCTGAAAATACAAAAGGAAGACAAAAGCACACTTTTTCCAACATTAGTACTAAAAAAGGGTTAGTTTTATGCCTCATTTGATGTAATTTAAATGTTGCATTTTAGACACATCAGCAACAGAAGAGGGCCGACAACAACAATAACAACCACAACTTCAACCAACCTTATTCTATTAACCAGAACTAAGGGTCTAATCAGGAACAGGGTGCGTACGCTGGCAAGCAGCTAAAGGGTAACAAGTATGACTACCATCACCCTAGGCAGTGCACTAGAACTTGTCAGAAATGTGAGAAGGTAGGCCATATGGCGAAGGATTGCAGAGCTTTGTTCCCGAAGCAGCAACAACAACAACAACAACTGAAACAACAACAAACACCGGGAATCACAACAACAATAACAACAATTGTGGGAATGGTGCTCGTGGGAGAGCATTCACGATTGGTGCGGTAACGCAAGGAGCGATAACAACATTGTGACCGGTACGTTTTATGTGAATAATATTTTCGCTTCTTTTTTATTCGATTCTAGTGCCGGTTGTAGTTACGTGTCCTTGGAATTTGGTAGACTATTAAGGACGATCCCAACACCTCTTGAAACCAAGCAAATCGTAGAATTGCCTGACGGTAAGCCGATTGAAGCATCCCATGTTCATGTTGTGTGCAAACTTGATCTTCTAGGTAAGTGTTTGACATTGACCTCCTTCCTGTTACTCTTGGTAGCTTGATGTAGTCGTCGGTATGGACTGGTTATCCAAACATCGAGCTAAAATTCTCTGGAAAGAGAAAATTGTTCGCATCCCTTTCTCAAGTGGAGATTCTATGTTTGTTCAAGGTCACCGAAGTGGTGCTACAGTTGGCATCATTTCAGCTATGAAAGCCCAAAAGTGCATACGAAGTTATCCGGCTATTCACGCTCTCGTTACCGATACTCAACCCGAGGAAAAGAAGATCGATGACATTCCAGTCGTTTGTGACTTTTTTTATGTTTTCTCGAGGAACTTCCAGGATTACCTCCACATCGATAGGTGGAATTTCAGATCGAACATACCCCTGGAGCAGCTCCGATTGCTCGTGCTCCTTATCGTATTACACCGGGAGAGTTGCAAGAACAGTCCAACCAACTCCAAGAACTGTTGGATAGAGGTTTCATCTGACCTAGTTTTTTGCCTTGGGGAGCCCTAGTCTTATTTGTGAAGAAGAAAGACGGGTCTTTTCATATGTGTATCGATTACCGCGAACTCAACAAGGTGACGGTCAAAAATCGTTATCCTCTTCCTCATATTGACGACCTGTTTGACCAGTTGCTAGGGTCAAGCTTCTACTTGAAAATCGATCTAAGATCGGGCTATCACCAGACGACAGTCCGAGAGGAAGATGTTCCTAAAACAGCCTTCCGAACGCGGTACAACCACTACAAGTTTTTAGACATGCCATTTGGGTTAACCGACGCACCAGCGGTCTTCATGGATCTCATGAACCATGTGTGCAAACCATATCTTGATGACTTTGTCATTGTGTTTACCGATGACATTCTGATTTATTCTAAGAGTAAGGAGGATCATGAGCGACACTTGCGCCCTATCTTGGAACTCTTGAGGAAAGAGCAGCTTTACGTGAAGTTCTCTAAGTGTGATTTCTTGAATCGAGAAGTACATTTCCTTGGTCATGTGGCCAACGAGTCGGGAATACATGTTGATCCAACAAAAATCGATTCTAGCAAGAATTGGGCGGTACCTAAGACTCCTACGAAGGTGTGGCAATTTCTTGGTCTCGCGGGGTACTATCGTAGATTTATTGAGGGATTTTCGAAAATCGCTCAACCTCTTACCTCTTGACTTAGAAAAGTGTTACCTACTCGTGGGGAGCGACCCAATAGAATGACTTTCAACTCTTGAAACAAAAACTCTGAAGTGCACCGATAGTGTCGTTACCCAAGGGTACGTATGACTTCGTGGTGTACTGTGACACCTCTATTCAGGGTCTCGGTAGTGTTTTGATGCAACGCGAGAAAGTGATAGCCTATGCTTCTCGACAGTTGAAGGTTCACGAGAAAAATTACACGACTCACGACTTGGAGTCGGGAGTGGTGGTCTTTGCACTCAAAATTTAGAGGCATTACTTGTACGGCCACGCGAGCCTTCAACATATCTTCGACCAGAAAGAGTTGAACATGCAGCAACGTCATTGGGTAGAACTCTTGAACGATTACGATTGTGCAATCAAGTATCATCCAGGCAACCCTAACGTTGTAGCGGATGCCCTCAGTCGGAAGGAAACCAAACCTAAACACGTTCGAACCTTACAACTCACTATCCATTCTAAACTTCCAGACAAGATTAACTCTGCTCAAACCGAAGCATTGAAGGACGGGAACCTTCAAGCTGAATCCATGTGGGGCATGGAGAAACAACTCATAATCAAATCTAACGGTATTCGCTATTTTATGGAGCAAATATGGGTCCCTTTGCACGGTAATCTAAGAGAGCTTGTGTTGGACGAAGCGGACAAGTCTCGATACTTCGTTCATCCGGGTTCTGATAAGATGTATCAATATCCGAAAATCTTGTACTGGTGGCCGAACATGAAAGCGAATATAGCGACATATGTGAGAAAATGCTTGACTTGTGCGAAAGTCAAGGTAGAATACCAAAAACCTTCTGGTTTAGTTCAGCGACCAGAACTGCCTATGTGGGAAGGGGAACAGGTTTCCATGGATCTCATCACCGACTTGCCCAAAACTCAAAACAAAAACGATACCATTTGGGTGATTGTTGACCGCCTGACCAAATCTGCACACTTCCTTGCAATCAAGGAAACTGACAAGTTTTCACGACTTGCTAGCATCTACTTGAAGAAAGTAGTTTCGAGGCACGGGGTGCCAACTTCCATCATCTCTGATCATGATCCGTGTTTCGCGTCCGATTTGTGGCAAGCTATGCACAAATCATTTGGCTCACGTCTAGGCATGAGCACCGCTTATCACCCTCAAACGGATGGCCAAAATGAACGAACCATCCAGACGCTTGAAGACATGATGCGAGCATTTGTGATCGATTTTGGTAACGGTTGGGAAAGACATTTACTTTTGGTAGAGTTTTTCTAAAACAATAGTTACCACTCTAGCATTCAGGTAGCTCCGTTCGAGGCGTTGTAATGACGGAAATGCCGATCTCCTCTTTATTGGGCTGAGGTGGGTGATAGTCAAATCACGGGTCAAGAACTCGTACTCGAGACTTCTGAGAAGATTGTTCAAATCTGAAATTGTATGGAGGCAGCTCGTGATCCCCAGAAAAGCTATGCTGACAAGCATAGGAAACTCTTGGAATTCATCGTGGGCGACCGTGTTTTGTTGAAAGTCTCACCCGGTAAGGGTGTGGTTCATTTTGGGAAACGAGGCAAGCTCAGCCCATGTTATGTTGGGCCGTTCAAGATTTTGGAACGAATCGATATGGTGGCTTATCGACTTGAGTTGTCGGATGAACTTGGTAACGTACATAACGTCTTCCACGTCTCTAATTTAAAGAAGTGTGTGTCTGATGAAACACTTATGGTTCCTTTTCAAGAACTGAAAATCGATGACAAGTTGCAGTTTATCGAGGAACCTGTCGAAATCATGGACCACGAAGTTAGGGTCCGTAAACACAGTCGAATACCTATCGTGAGAATTCGTTGGAACTCAAAGCGTGGACTGGGGTTCACGTGGGAACGCGATGATCAGATGATGCTCAAGTATCCTCTCTTATTTAAAACTGCTGAACTTAACACTAATACGACTAGTGAATTTCTAGACAAAATTCCCTTTCAAGTTAGGGATGATGTGATACCCGAGGAAAACCCGTAGTCATCTTAACCTATCTTTTTTACTTCTTTGTGACTGCTTATTAAATTTCGGGATGAAATTTCTTCGGGATTTTTACATATTTCCCCCTCCTAAGCTGGCTTATTACATATTTCCCCAAATAAAAAACAATTACATATTTCCCCTCCCTAACCCATATATATTACATTTTTCCCCTTTTCATTAAAAATTCTTATTAAATGACTATTTTACCCTTAATGTACTATTAAATGAATATTTACATATTTCTCATTTCTAATATCATCAATCAATTACATATCTCCAAATTCATGTAGTATTTTACCAATCCTTCTACTTGCTACTCTTTTCAAAGAATACCATAAATATCTCCCCATTTGCACTCCATGGCCTCTCAAATGTTTAATCAAACGATAGGCACCTGGTAGTGCTTTAAGTTTGCACCATCTAGTAATCATATCTAAAGTTCTATAAAGTTTGAGCTAATAAAGTTGGTTCCTAAGTAGGTTTTAAATAATTTCCTTTGCACTGATATAAAAACTTGTGACAATAAACTTAGTTTTTCAACCATTTTCATTCAAATTTTGTCAAAGTACGTGAAAACTAACAGCAAGAGTGGGGTTATTACTGATTAGAGAACATTGGAGAGATTTCTGAAAGCAAATCTTCTTTTGACAAAGGAAGCCTGTAATCCTCAACAATAGCATCTCCCAATAATCTTTTGGGCCTCTCTCCCATCCCATTTCTTCTCGTATTTAACCAAAATAAACTTTCAAAACTTCACTCACAATGCCATCTGTCATAAAAACAAAATTTTAGATAATGGATTTGAAGTTATAAATCAACTTAGCTTTTTGTAATCATCTTGGTTTTAAAAAGCGAGAAGCGCACAAAAGCGACAAGGTCTAAAACGGAGGTGCGAAGCGCAAAAGCGCACTGCTTTTCGTACCCGAGGCACGAAAAACTATATATGTTTTTATATATTTCCTTTAGGGTTCTAGCATCATTTACCAAATATTTAGAGATAGGCAAGCTTTATATATATCTAAAAGATTTATGGTATTGTTTGAGAAGAGTAGCAAGTAGAAGAATTGGTAAAATAATACATGAATTGGGGAGATATGTAATTGATTGATGATATTAGAAACGGGAAATATGTAAATATTCATTTAATAGTATATTAAGGGTAAAATAGTCATTTAATAAGAGTTTTTAATGAAAAGGAGAAATATGTAATATATATGGGTTAGGGAGGGGAAATATGTAATTGTTTTTTTTATTTAGGGAAATATGTAATAAACCAACTTAGGAGGGGGAAATATGTAAAAATCCCAATTTCTTTCAAGTTGGGGATGATGTGACAACCTGTAATTTCAGGTTAATACTTTAACCTAACCACAGTTAACTTAGAAATACATTCACAACACTGCACTTAACTAGGATTAGTTAAATGAATGTACTTTGGTAATTTGGGGAATTATCGGAACACACACGAGTGAATTCTCGAACATTGGTGACTAACTCGAATAATGATTATAAATGGACTGTTCATACTGTAGGATCGATTTCAGACCCGAACGAGTCGTTCAGAAGAGTTTTTCTCAACACAAAAGGCGGAAACAGACGTATCGAGTTCAATTCAGCTAGAATATCACTTTAAACTGTCACTAGATTGATTTGATAAAGAATTACAACGAGTAGACACTTCGTGGCTCAAACCGGAATTACAGAACTAACTCAAACGAAATCAGACAACACATATATATAGGCAGGTAATTCCGCTTGAACCAGCCTCAAACGAAATTACTTTCAAACGGAATTAGTAATTTCGTTT
>JARYGA010030113.1:0-49189 GCA_030545235.1 Helianthus tuberosus | reverse complement strand
AAACTTTGTGTTACACAAGTGTTTACACACTCGTGTGTTTGCTAAAATCATTCTTTTTCATGTAAGATCCGGCTTTAGAAAATATGATTTCTTGGACACTTGGTCCTTTGAAAGTACCGCTTGTAGATCCGTAGATCTACTAGTTCTGAACACCATTTCATAAGTAAAATCGATTTTACACAAGTTCAAGTTTGATGTGTGGTAGAGTTTCATCACCTAACCCTTGTTACGCTTAAACAAGCTTTATGTCATAATCCATGATCATGACCAATCCGGGTTAAACGATGATCCGAGCTACCACAACATAGATCGGGCCTAAATAACCACACAAATCAAATACTACAAGATTTTCACAATATTCAAGCTTTTAACCACCATTACTAGCATTTTTAGTAGACTTTTATGTATCAACTTGTATGTTTACGAGTTTTAGCCGTTACATTGTGACAACCCTCACTAAACCAGGTATCCGTACAACTTGATTAATAATTAATTATTGCTTAATTACTGTGCTTGCTTGAACTTGTGAATAAACTGCTACTTGACCACTGATACATGTACTTACTTGCATCATACTTTACTTGCTGTCACTACATTATTTACATGACTGAACCTTAGTGACAAACATGATGCACAAAAAGCACAGTAGCACTATAATGGATAACCTATTGAACATGCTGATAAAGCCAGCATCAGGCAAACACTGCCTCTAAGGCCTGTATGAGCCAGAAATATTTTGCTACACTAGTGGTGAGTGTAGGGATATAAGGGTTGTAGAACTGCGTCTCTAGGAATAAGTCACAATGACTGGATGTGCCTAAAACGTACTCTAAGTACAAAACTCAGCACTTTACATAACAATTCAGCTTTTAGCTAACTAATAAAGTGCCAAAACGTGAGAAAAATATTACTAGACACTTTCCAAAGTGTCAGAAATGAGTTGTGTCACTAAAAAGGGTATTAACGACACTTTAAAGCTTTGTTAGCACTTTAACGGATTACTATCCAACCGAACAACCGGACTATACCCGAAACATGAAAATACTGTTATTTTCATTATTTATCTTTTTCTGAGCCAGTTAGGGTCCCTGAGTACCCTAACACCCACTGTAACGCGTGACACACTATTAACTGGGTTAAACACTTAACTAACTTGGTTTAACCTAACTAATACCTAACTAACTAGTTGGAATCGGACCAAGACCCCCCCCCCTCTCTAACCGTCCCCAACTAGAGGGGGACACACCTTGTACTAACTTGATTTGTTTAATCTCTTATGCTTAGTATCAAGAAGACATGGTGACCATTGGTTAATACTCTTGAAAATTGTCTATAAGATTAAGCTTAAACACACATGAACATTATCATCACACAACACACTTCACACTCTCTCTCTCTTTCTCTTTGGCTCTCGGCTGAACCCACACCCACACACCCATCCATTTTCGAGTTTGATCTTGCAAGTTCCAAGCATCTACAAGTGTTAAGGGTCGCATATAAGGAGTCTTGGAGCAAACGGAAGGCGAAGGACCTCTCTACTTAGCTTTTATCCACCTCATTTGCGCGTAGATTCTTCCCTAGCCTCGAGCTAGTGGTATGATGTTTAAATCACCTTCTTGAACTATTCTAAAGTGGTTAATACGATTTGTAACGGTTAAAACTCGAAATCTTACAAGATGATACTTTAAAGTCTACTAAAAATGCTATAAGTGTTGGATAAAAGCTCATATGTTGTGTAAATGTTGTAGTAATTGAAACTTGTGATTATTTAGACCCGATCTATGTTGTGGTAGCTCGGATCATCACTTAACCCGGTTTGGTCATGATCACGAATCATGACATAAGGTTGTTTTGAATAGAACAAGGGTTAAAGGGTGAAACTCTACCACACACGAATCATGAACTTGTGTAAAAGTGTTTTAGCTTGTACAATAGTGTTTAAAACTAGCAGATCTACGTACCTGCAAGTGGTATTTTCAAAGGACCAAGCGTTAAAGAAATCATACTTTAAAAGACGGATCTTACACTAACAAGAATTGTTTTTAGAACACACAAGTGTGTAAACACTTGTGTAACACAAAGTTTCGACGAAATAACTATTTTTGTAAAAGTGGACGAGAAGTTGTAAAGACGGAACTTCCATAAAAACGAGGTTTTTACAAAATCGGATTGTTTTATATAAAGATCCACTAAAAGTAATGAGATTTACTTCACAGTTTGGATAAATCACAAGTTCATGAAGTTTATGCGATTTATATACGTATTTTGACTAGTTTGTGATTTGAACATGGTTTTGATTGAATAAGAAGATTGTTGGTTTGATTTATAAAAGAAAATGATACGCTTGAAAGCGTGGCCACCTCCAGTTACAGAGGAAACTCTGGCGAAATTTTTCTAAAAACCTAACACTTGGAATTATTTTCACTATAAGTGTTAGAGATACTTGTCGATTTGTTTTCAAAAAATAAGTTTCGCCACGACTTTATTTACAAAATACCGGAGGTGGGATTTCACAAAATAAAACGTGATACATAAATATATTTAGTATATATTTTTCACAACATCACTTGTATAAGTGTTTACGATTATTTTGTGAACTACGTAAATATTATTTTTAGAGTAAAAATAATATTACTAAGTATTATTTTGGGAAAATCACATGTATTAAAATATAATGTTTTTGGGAAGAATATTTATATTTTGGAGTTAGGAAATAAAATATATTAAGTGAGACTTAATAGTGTAATCTGAATGTTACGAACATACATGTATTAAATCCCCCATCCTTGGGAAGGAGAATAACTACCAAGTATATACAGAACGTAAACACGAAATAGTTGCCTAACTATTTCCCAAAAACTTAAACCATTAAGCTAAGGCACGGCCGTCCGTCTAATAGAGTTAGCACGTGTAGGTCGTCATACAGCTGATTGATTTGGAGGCATACTTGGTAGAGACGCACCACTGTGAGTTCATGTCCCCCTTTTCTCTAACTGTTTTCAGTTTTCTTAACTGCGGGGGTGAAATACATGTTACTTTGATTATAAGTACATTATACATGGTATGGTTAGCGTAAGGAGGTTTACTACTTAGATCATGTGAGTGGGTAGGCAGAAACTGGAGGCCATTAATCCTCATTGTAGGACCGAGGGACGTAAGCGGTAGATCTATCTGGGTGTAGCGAGCCCAACTCTAGGCTCAACAGAACGGACCTCTGGAAGGCCCAACAGAACGGACCTTGGAGTGACTTTGTACCCAACGCTAAATCTGCTAGGTTTGAGTCTTCCTATTTGCTACATACCAAGACTATTTTTATACTCACGAAGGTTTACTTACTCACTTACACATGAACTCGCTCAACATTATTGTTGATTTTTCAACTTACATGTATTTCAGGAAATTAAAGATTTGGCGCGGTATGTTATGTTTTCCCGCTGCATAAGGGTTCCAAGGTCATCCCAGTTTAGGAAATGTGACTCTTTCCTGGACAAGTCACAAATCTTAAACTGCGTTTATTTCATGTCGGTGTTTATGTTATTCAAGACAATGTTTTATGTTATGAGGTTGTAAGTCTCTAAGACAATGTTGTGTTACTCTGGTTTTAAAACTTAATCAAATGGATTATCTTGCATGATCTTATTTCATATAGCTTTGTTATGGTTAAGCTATGGTATTAAGAAGTCACACCAAAATAACCACGCTTCCGCAAAGCCAGGGTGTGACAGCTTGGTATCAGAGCTCTGATCATAGCGAACTAGGATTCCTTCTCGAGTCTAGACTATGATCACTAGGGCTCTCACGAAAACATTTTTACTGCATACCACTTAAGTCCAGATCCAAAACTTTTTACAAACAAATGTTGAGCACATTTTATTATTTATAGGCTCAGTCTAGAAGGGCTGAGGCTCGGTCTGAGAGGCCGAGGCTCGGTCTGAGAGATCGAGGTAGTTGGCTAGTTGGACTAGGAAGAGTAGGCTCAGTCTTGGAGGCTGAGGCTCGGTATTGGAGACCGAGGCTCGGTCTGAGAGATCGAGGTAGTTGGCTAGTTGGACTAGGAAGAGTAGGCTCAGTCTTGGAAGCTGAGGCTCGGTATTGGAGACCGAGGCTCGATCTGAGAGGTCGAGGTAGATGATAGAGCAGTCTTAGAGACTGGGAGAAATTGGCTAGTGGGACTAGGAGAATGATTTGAATGCTTACTTGGTGACTTATGTGATTATTTGATTGTATGATTGACTGTTTGTGCATGTTGTGTTTATGTTACAGACATTATGGACACCTCTGGCACTGGTGATTCAGACACCACAGGACCTAGACCTATAGTATCGGACGACCTAGAGTCTTCTGAGCGTGAGGTTCACACATCCGACGTTACGAGCACAGACGAGGATGATTTCCAGCCCTTTGCCTTACCTGATGGTGCTGATGAGCTCGCTGATGGCCCTTTGTCCGGGGACCTACCGTTAGTGGAGATCCCTGCTCCCATACCCTTAGCTGTCTATCCTGCTTATGATTTGCTTCTCGACGCCGGCGATGATGACGACGTCGATCTTTTTGATGACGAGCCTTTGGAGGATGAGGTTCAGGGCGAGGCCCTTCTTGCTGCTGGTGATCTTTTGATGATCGCAGATGCTCCCACCGAGGAGTCTCCTGCTCACTCTCCGGTCCCAGACTCTTTCGAGTCTGTGGCCTCCACACCTTCACATACTCAGAGTGCGCAGCACTTTTCTCATGGATCAGATCCCGACCAGGCATCCTCTGTTGCCCCTATTCCTAGTTTTACTTTCGACCATGATGATATGGAGGATTCCGATCCTGTCTTTCCCCCAGGATTCGACCCAGATGAGGATATAGAGTTTATACCCATGGATCAGCCTATGGAGGATCCAGTCGACCCAGTTGATCCCATCGACCCTGAGTTTGATTTTGAGATGGCCTTTGATGAGCCCGAGCAGCTACTAGACCCTGCTCCTGACCCAGTACTTGAGCATGACCCAGTTCATGCTGACGCACCTATTATTGAGCCTGTCTTTGCCGACCCACCTATTGATGATCACCTTATAGATGCTCCATTATTGGAGGGCGATCATGTCCTTGTTGCTGATCAAGTTGATCCCCCACTTTTTGCTGATGCACCGGTTGACCCCCTTGTTGTACCTCACCATGATCCTATGCCAGCCCAGTTTGATCGTGCGCTTTTTGAGGCACGGATCGACCCCCGAGACGAGCACTCCCAGTGTGGGTGGATTCCGGCTGATGACGAGGTCCCACCTATTCCCCCTCAGATCACTGATACCCGTCACATTGATACCTCTTTTTCATTTCCTCGGTTTACACCTCCAGCGCGACCTGGAGAAGGTTCTTCGGCACACCCTTTTGGGCATGTACCAGTATCTATCCCTGCTATACCACCATCTGCTACTTTTCCCACTGTTTCTCCATTTCATGTGGCACCTTTTGATCCCACCAGTGAGCCGTTCCTTTGGGCACCACACTCTGCTATGCCACCGACTGACCCCAACCATTCTTTCCACATGGGGTATACTATTGAGGACGTTTTGATGTCTTTTTTCGCCCAGCACGAGGCACACACACAGCGCATTCAGGAGCTTGAGAGAGCTCAGACGCCGCCGTGTCAGTGCCAGGGTCAGGCCCACTCTCCGTTGCAGCCCTCTCGACCTTTACCACCAGACTATGTTGCACGCCTTTTTGCCCTAGAGCAGCAGGTTGCTTCATTCTTACGCACCCAGAGAGCCATGGAGGAGGACTGGCTCCTTTTGCGCCGCTTGTTTTACACTCACTTTCCCCCTCCTCCCCCGCCATCCGTGTAGAGCTCTTCAGTACCGTATAGGTAGACATTGGTGAGAAGACGGCGAATGCTTTTGACTGCACAGCATTTTTGGAGACTACATTTGATTCTGACTTTTGTTGACATGTATTTGATGTATTGACACTGATTCGATATAGTTTTTGGACTAGGGTGATGTAGCCCGTAGTCGACTGATTTTGTATGACACTGTGATGTACTTGTACGCTTACTATGTGGTCTCGATATATGGCAATCGCAGTATTCTCATCATATTTGATGCTTGATTTGGTTATTTGTATTTTAGGACATGGGATGTTGTGTGATTGATATGATTATAACATGAGATGTTATGTACTAATACTATCGTTATATACATACGCTAAATTATGACCTGACTTATGTAATATAACTATGGCCTGACCGACGTAAACACATCTTTTAGAAGATGCCGCCGAGACGTGAGACACGCATGCCTACCAATGAGGCAGAACTCCAGCAAATTATCGCTGCTGCCATTGCACAATACGCCGCCTCTCAAGGAGGGACTAGTGGAAGCAACTCTGGCAACACTGGCAACAACAATAATCCACCTCATGGTAATACTAAGTCATTTAGACATACCATGACCTAATTGGATATCTTTAGCAATGATGCTAATGCCAATCGTATGTTATAACGTATGTGCAGGATGCACCTACAAGCAGTTTCTAGACTGCAAACCGGTCAACTTCGATGGCACAGGAGGTGCTGTCGCCTTTGTTCGTTGGGCCGAGAAAACTGAATCTGTTCTACGCATGAGCAAATGCGCACTGGATCAGCAAGTCACCTATATCTCAGGGCTATTCTTGGATGGAGCCCTCTCTTGGTGGAATCTGCAAGTACAGACACTTGGTGAAGCTGCTGCCTACGCGCTAACCTGGACCGAACTGAAGGAACTTATGCGCAAAAAGTACTGCTCTCGCGCGGAAATCCAGAGATTGGAAACCGAGTTCTGGCATTTGAAAATGGACGGTCCAAAGATCGCAGAATACGTTCAAAGGTTCCATGACTTATCACATGTGGTACCCTACATGGTCACTCCGGAGTTCAAGCGGATTGAACGTTTCATTTGGGGATTAGCTCCTCAAATCATAAGCATGGTAACCTCATCCAAGCCTGCGACCATTACTGAGGCGATCGATTTGAGCGTAGCTCTCACTGAGGAGGCTATTCGCCTGAACAAGATTGATGAGATCAAGACGAAGAAGGCAGAGACTCACGTCGAGTCATCCGGAGGTAACAAACGGAAGTTCTCGAACTTCAAGCAGGGCGCAAGTGTGGTGGTTAAGAAAAGAGGATCAGACACGCCAGCTCAGGTTACAGCTGGTAGAGGGAAGAAAAGAAAGGGATACATGGGCACCCAACCCAAGTGCAACGACTACCAACGCCACCATTCTGGTCGTTACGGGCCAAAAGTATGCGAAGCATGTGGGAAACGTGGCCACTTGAAGGACACTTGTTGGGCCACTGCTGGTCAGGGAGGCCAGGGAGGATTCGGAAACAGAAATTACAACCGGGGTGGGAATGGAAATCGCCCACAAGGAAACTATGGTGGTAACGAGAATCGAGGCAACAATGCTAACCAAGCGGGCGCCGTGAATCGTAATCAGAGGAATGATCAAGCTGGTGGAAATGGGCAAAGACTTAGATGCTTTAACTGCGGTGATATCGGGCATTTTAAGAAGAACTGCCCAGAGTTGAACCAAGCCCGTGGAAGAGTGTTCCAAATCGAAGCAAGGGAAGCCCGCCAGGACCCCAATGTCGTTACCGGTACGTTCCCTGTAAATCAACGCTATGCACCCGTTTTATTTGATACTGGTGCCGATTATAGCTTCGTGTCGCTAGAATTTAAGAATATGCTTGGGTTAGCCGCTAATAAGTTAGATATTCCCTACTCGATCGAATTGGCTAATGGGAAGTTAGTAGAAGCCAACGAAGTCATCAGAGGTTGTGTGATCGAATTAGGAGAACGTGAGTTTGCTTTGGACCTACTACCAGTTCAGTTGGGAAGCTTTGACGTAGTAGTAGGAATGGATTGGTTATCAGGCAACAAGGCTGAGATAGTTTGTCACGAAAAGATCGTTCGTATCCCAACCGAAGATGGCGAAACAATTGTGGTTCACGGAGAGAAGCGTGATACGCCGTTAAGAATTATCAGCTGCCTGAAAGCGCGAAAGTGTTTGCAGAAGGGATGTGTTGCCTTCCTGGCACACATTGTGGATAAGAAGGCTGCTGAGCCAAGAATTGAAGACATCCCTGTCGTGAGGGAATACCCAGAAGTCTTCCCAGAAGACTTACCTGGACTGCCACCTCAGAGGCAAGTAGAGTTCCGCATCGATTTAGTTCCAGGCGCCGCGCCTGTGGCTAAGGCACCTTATAGACTTGCTCCGTCTGAGATGCAGGAACTGTCGACACAGCTTCAAGAGCTGTTAGACAAGGGTTTTATCCGACTAAGCTTCTCGCCTTGGGGAGCTCCGGTCCTGTTTGTCAAGAAGAAGGACGGTAGTTTTCGTATGTGCATCGACTACCGGGAGCTAAACAAGCTGACGATCAAGAATAGATATCCTCTGCCAAGAATCGATGATCTGTTTGATCAACTGCAAGGCTCAAGCTTTTATTCAAAGATCGATCTTCGATCTGGATACCATCAGTTAAGGATACAAAAGGAGAGTATCCCGAGGACAGCCTTCAGAACTCGTTATGGACACTACGAATTCCTTGTTATGCCGTTTGGTTTGACAAACGCACCTGCAGTCTTTATGGATTTGATGAATAGAGTTTGCAAGCCGTACTTGGACAAGTTCGTGATTGTGTTCGTCGACGACATCTTGATCTATTCAAGAACAAAGGCCGAGCACGAACAGCATCTAAGAGCTATGTTAGAGCTGCTGAAGAAGGAACAGTTGTATGCCAAATTCTCCAAGTGCGAATTTTGGCTACGTGAAGTCCAATTCCTTGGACACGTGGTAAATGGAGATGGAATCCACGTGGATCCAACAAAGATCGAAGTGATCAAGAATTGGGAAACGCCAAAGACGCCATCTGAGATTCGACAATTCTTGGGTTTGGCTGGGTACTATCGAAGGTTCATTGAGGATTTCTCAAAAATCGCTCAACCATTGACGCTCCTCACCCAGAAAGATAAGAAGTTTGATTGGGGAATCAAACAGGAAGAAGCGTTCCAGATACTGAAGGATAAGCTCTGCAATGCGCCAATCTTAGCACTACCGGAAGGTACAGATGATTTTGTGGTATACTGTGACGCTTCGCGTCAAGGATTAGGTTGTGTGTTGATGCAACGCCAAAAGGTTATTGCTTACGCATCGCGCCAACTGAAAGTGCACGAAAAGAACTATACCACACATGATTTGGAACTTGGCGCAGTGGTATTTGCACTAAAGATCTGGAGACACTACCTTTATGGTACAAAGTGTACAATCTTTACAGATCACAAGAGCCTACATCACATATTCAACCAGAAGGAGCTGAATATGAGGCAAAGACGATGGGTTGAGTTGCTGAACGATTACGACTGCGTGATAAAGTATCATCCAGGGAAGGCGAATGTGGTCGCCGATGCCCTAAGTCGGAAGGAGAGGATCAAGCCCATAAGGGTTAGAGCTTTAGAAATGATTATTCAAACCGATCTTTCCTTGCGCATTCGTGCCGCGCAGAAAGAAGCTCTCAAGGAAGGAAACCTTGAAGAAGAATATCTCCGTGGGGTGGAGAAGCTACTGGTACCAAACGAGGAAGGAACGTTATGCTTCGAGAAAAGGATTTGGGTTCCTTTGTTTGGAGATTTAAGGAAGGTTATTTTCGATGAAGCTCACAAGTCACGGTACTCTATCCATCCGGGAGCAGATAAGATGTACCAAGATCTCAAAGATTATTATTGGTGGCCTAGGATGAAAGGCGATGTTGCTGTTTATGTGAGCAAATGTTTAACATGCGCTAAGGTTAAAACGGAATACCAGAAACCTTCAGGACTTCTGCAACAACCAGAGATTCCCAAGTGGAAATGGGAACAAATCTCCATGGATTTTATTACAAAATTGCCAAGAACGCCAAGAGGCCATGACACTATTTGGGTAATAGTGGATCGATTAACAAAGTCAGCACACTTCTTACCTATCAGAGAGAAGGATAATACGAGCAAATTGGCTGAAATTTACATGATAGAGATCGTCGCGCGCCATGGAGTACCTCTCTCAATCATCTCTGGTAGAGACGGAAGGTTTGTGTCAAGGATATGGCAATCCTTCCAAGAAGCCTTTGGCTCACAATTGAATCTGAGCACTGCGTTTCATCCGCAAACTGACGGTCAGAGCGAGCGAACGGTACAGACTTTGGAAGACATGCTGAGAGCGTGTGTTATGGATTTGGGCGGTTGCTGGGACAAGCATTTGCCTTTGGTCGAATTTTCGTACAACAACAGCTACCACACCAGTATTGGTGTCGCGCCATTTGAAGCCCTTTACGGACGCAAGTGCCGATCACCCTTATGTTGGGCTGACGCAGGTGATAGGCAGCTTGCTGGTCCCGAAATCGTCCAAGAGACGACAGACAAGATTGCGCAGATTCTTAAACGCATCGAAGCAGCTCGCCACAGACAGAAGGCCTATGCGGATCCAAACCGGAAACATGTGGAATTCCAAGTTGGAGAAATGGTGTTATTGAAAGTTTCACCCTGTAAGGGTGTGGCACGCTTCCGAAAGCGTGGGAAGTTAAATCCGCGCTACATTGGTCCTTTCAGAGTTTTGGAAAGAATAGGACTAGTAGCATACAAGTTGGACCTACCTGCTGAACTCCATTCAGTCCATGATACATTTCATGTATCCAACCTGAAGAAAAGTCCAACTCAAGATGACATTGCCATTCCCATCGACGAGATCCACGTTGACGACACGCTCCATTTCGTTGAAGAACTGGTGGAGGTTACGGATTGGAAAATAAACAAGACCCGCCGGAGCAGTGTCAAGCTCGTCAAAGTTCGTTGGAATGCCAGACACGGTCCTGAGTACACCTGGGAGCGTGAGGACCGGATGAAAGAGAAATACCCCCACCTTTTTCCTAAGAACCCTGCATCTACAAGCAGAACTTAAATTTCAGGACGAAATTTATTTAACGGGGGGAGAATGTGACAACCCTCACTAAACCAGGTATCCGTACAACTTGATTAATAATTAATTATTGCTTAATTACTGTGCTTGCTTGAACTTGTGAATAAACTGCTACTTGACCACTGATACATGTACTTACTTGCATCATACTTTACTTGCTGTCACTACATTATTTACATGACTGAACCTTAGTGACAAACATGATGCACAAAAAGCACAGTAGCACTATAATGGATAACCTATTGAACATGCTGATAAAGCCAGCATCAGGCAAACACTGCCTCTAAGGCCTGTATGAGCCAGAAATATTTTGCTACACTAGTGGTGAGTGTAGGGATATAAGGGTTGTAGAACTGCGTCTCTAGGAATAAGTCACAATGACTGGATGTGCCTAAAACGTACTCTAAGTACAAAACTCAGCACTTTACATAACAATTCAGCTTTTAGCTAACTAATAAAGTGCCAAAACGTGAGAAAAATATTACTAGACACTTTCCAAAGTGTCAGAAATGAGTTGTGTCACTAAAAAGGGTATTAACGACACTTTAAAGCTTTGTTAGCACTTTAACGGATTACTATCCAACCGAACAACCGGACTATACCCGAAACATGAAAATACTGTTATTTTCATTATTTATCTTTTTCTGAGCCAGTTAGGGTCCCTGAGTACCCTAACACCCACTGTAACGCGTGACACACTATTAACTGGGTTAAACACTTAACTAACTTGGTTTAACCTAACTAATACCTAACTAACTAGTTGGAATCGGACCAAGACCCCCCCCCCCTCTCTAACCGTCCCCAACTAGAGGGGGACACACCTTGTACTAACTTGATTTGTTTAATCTCTTATGCTTAGTATCAAGAAGACATGGTGACCATTGGTTAATACTCTTGAAAATTGTCTATAAGATTAAGCTTAAACACGCATGAACATTATCATCACACAACACACTTCACACTCTCTCTCTCTTTCTCTTTGGCTCTCGGCCGAACCCACACCCACACACCCATCCATTTTCGAGTTTGATCTTGCAAGTTCCAAGCATCTACAAGTGTTAAGGGTCGCATATAAGGAGTCTTGGAGCAAACGGAAGGCGAAGGACCTCTCTACTTAGCTTTTATCCACCTCATTTGCGCGTAGATTCTTCCCTAGCCTCGAGCTAGTGGTATGATGTTTAAATCACCTTCTTGAACTATTCTAAAGTGGTTAATACGATTTGTAACGGTTAAAACTCGAAATCTTACAAGATGATACTTTAAAGTCTACTAAAAATGCTATAAGTGTTGGATAAAAGCTCATATGTTGTGTAAATGTTGTAGTAATTGAAACTTGTGATTATTTAGACCCGATCTATGTTGTGGTAGCTCGGATCATCACTTAACCCGGTTTGGTCATGATCACGAATCATGACATAAGGTTGTTTTGAATAGAACAAGGGTTAAAGGGTGAAACTCTACCACACACGAATCATGAACTTGTGTAAAAGTGTTTTAGCTTGTACAATAGTGTTTAAAACTAGCAGATCTACGTACCTGCAAGTGGTATTTTCAAAGGACCAAGCGTTAAAGAAATCATACTTTAAAAGACGGATCTTACACTAACAAGAATGGTTTTTAGAACACACAAGTGTGTAAACACTTGTGTAACACAAAGTTTCGACGAAATAACTATTTTTGTAAAAGTGGACGAGAAGTTGTAAAGACGGAACTTCCATAAAAACGAGGTTTTTACAAAATCGGATTGTTTTATATAAAGATCCACTAAAAGTAATGAGATTTACTTCACAGTTTGGATAAATCACAAGTTCATGAAGTTTATGCGATTTATATACGTATTTTGACTAGTTTGTGATTTGAACATGGTTTTGATTGAATAAGAAGATTGTTGGTTTGATTTATAAAAGAAAATGATACGCTTGAAAGCGTGGCCACCTCCAGTTACAGAGGAAACTCTGGCGAAATTTTTCTAAAAACCTAACACTTGGAATTATTTTCACTATAAGTGTTAGAGATACTTGTCGATTTGTTTTCAAAAAATAAGTTTCGCCACGACTTTATTTACAAAATACCGGAGGTGGGATTTCACAAAATAAAACGTGATACATAAATATATTTAGTATATATTTTTCACAACATCACTTGTATAAGTGTTTACGATTATTTTGTGAACTACGTAAATATTATTTTTAGAGTAAAAATAATATTACTAAGTATTATTTTGGGAAAATCACATGTATTAAAATATAATGTTTTTGGGAAGAATATTTATATTTTGGAGTTAGGAAATAAAATATATTAAGTGAGACTTAATAGTGTAATCTGAATGTTACGAACATACATGTATTAAATCCCCCATCCTTGGGAAGGAGAATAACTACCAAGTATATACAGAACGTAAACACGAAATAGTTGCCTAACTATTTCCCAAAAACTTAAACCATTAAGCTAAGGCACGGCCGTCCGTCTAATAGAGTTAGCACGTGTAGGTCGTCATACAGCTGATTGATTTGGAGGCATACTTGGTAGAGACGCACCACTGTGAGTTCATGTCCCCCTTTTCTCTAACTGTTTTCAGTTTTCTTAACTGCGGGGGTGAAATACATGTTACTTTGATTATAAGTACATTATACATGGTATGGTTAGCGTAAGGAGGTTTACTACTTAGATCATGTGAGTGGGTAGGCAGAAACTGGAGGCCATTAATCCTCATTGTAGTACCGAGGGACGTAAGCGGTAGATCTATCTGGGTGTAGCGAGCCCAACTCTAGGCTCAACAGAATGGACCTCTGGAAGGCCCAACAGAACGGACCTTGGAGTGACTTTGTACCCAACGCTAAATCTGCTAGGTTTGAGTCTTCCTACTTGCACTTCACATATATCAATGGCCTTGCAAACCATTGGTGATCTCTTTTTCCTTATTTGCTACATACCAAGAATATTTTTATACTCACGAAGGTTTACTTACTCACTTACACATGAACTCGCTCAACATTATTGTTGATTTTTCAACTTACATGTATTTCAGGAAATTAAAGATCTGGCGCGGTATGTTATGTTTTCCCGCTGCATAAGGGTTCCAAGGTCATCCCAGTTTAGGAAATGTGACTCTTTCCTGGACAAGTCACAAATCTTAAACTGCGTTTATTTCATGTCGGTGTTTATGTTATTCAAGACAATGTTTTATGTTATGAGGTTGTAAGTCTCTAAGACAATGTTGTGTTACTCTGGTTTTAAAACTTAATCAAATGGATTATCTTGCATGATCTTATTTCATATAGCTTTGTTATGGTTAAGCTATGGTATTAAGAAGTCACACCAAAATAACCACGCTTCCGCAAAGCCAGGGTGTGACAGCTTGGTATCAGAGCTCTGATCATAGCGAACTAGGATTCCTTCTCGAGTCTAGACTATGATCACTAGGGCTCTCACGAAAACATTTTTACTGCATACCACTTAAGTCCAGATCCAAAACTTTTTACAAACAAATGTTGAGCACATTTTATTATTTATAGGCTCAGTCTAGAAGGGCTGAGGCTCGGTCTGAGAGGCCGAGGCTCGGTCTGAGAGATCGAGGTAGTTGGCTAGTTGGACTAGGAAGAGTAGGCTCAGTCTTGGAGGCTGAGGCTCGGTATTGGAGACCGAGGCTCGGTCTGAGAGATCGAGGTAGTTGGCTAGTTGGACTAGGAAGAGTAGGCTCAGTCTTGGAAGCTGAGGCTCGGTATTGGAGACCGAGGCTCGATCTGAGAGGTCGAGGTAGATGATAGAGCAGTCTTAGAGACTGGAAGAAATTGGCTAGTGGGACTAGGAGAATGATTTGAATGCTTACTTGGTGACTTATGTGATTATTTGATTGTATGATTGACTGTTTGTGCATGTTGTGTTTATGTTACAGACATTATGGACACCTCTGGCACTGGTGATTCAGACACCACAGGACCTAGACCTATAGTATCGGACGACCTAGAGTCTTCTGAGCGTGAGGTTCACACATCCGACGTTACGAGCACAGACGAGGATGTTTTCCAGCCCTTTGCCTTACCTGATGGTGCTGATGAGCTCGCTGATGGCCCTTTGGCCGGGGACCTACCGTTAGTGGAGATCCCTGCTCCCATACCCTTAGCTGTCTATCCTGCTTATGATTTGCTTCTCGACGCCGGCGATGATGACGACGTCGATCTTTTTGATGACGAGCCTTTGGAGGATGAGGTTCAGGGCGAGGCCCTTCTTGCTGCTGGTGATCTTTTGATGTTCGCAGATGCTCCCGCCGAGGAGTCTCCTGCTCACTCTCCGGTCCCAGACTCTTTCGAGTCTGTGGCCTCCACACCTTCACATACTCAGAGTGCGCAGCACTTTTCTCATGGATCAGATCCCGACCAGGCATCCTCTGTTGCCCCTATTCCTAGTTTTACTTTCGACCATGATGATATGGAGGATTCCGATCCTGTCTTTCCCCCAGGATTCGACCCAGATGAGGATATAGAGTTTATACCCATGGATCAGCCTATGGAGGATCCAGTCGACCCAGTTGATCCCATCGACCCTGAGTTTGATTTTGAGATGGCCTTTGATGAGCCCGAGCAGCTACTAGACCCTGCTCCTGACCCAGTACTTGAGCATGACCCAGTTCATGCTGACGCACCTATTATTGAGCCTGTCTTTGCCGACCCACCTATTGATGATCACCTTATAGATGCTCCATTATTGGAGGGCGATCATGTCCTTGTTGCTGATCAAGTTGATCCCCCACTTTTTGCTGATGCACCGGTTGACCCCCTTGTTGTACCTCACCATGATCCTATGCCAGCCCAGTTTGATCGTGCGCTTTTTGAGGCACGGATCGACCCCCGAGACGAGCACTCCCAGTGTGGGTGGATTCCGGCTGATGACGAGGTCCCACCTATTCCCCCTCAGATCACTGATACCCGTCACATTGATACCTCTTTTTCATTTCCTCGGTTTACACCTCCAGCGCGACCTGGAGAAGGTTCTTCGGCACACCCTTTTGGGCATGTACCAGTATCTATCCCTGCTATACCACCATCTGCTACTTTTCCCACTGTTTCTCCATTTCATGTGGCACCTTTTGATCCCACCAGTGAGCCGTTCCTTTGGGCACCACACTCTGCTATGCCACCGACTGACCCCAACCATTCTTTCCACATGGGGTATACTATTGAGGACGTTTTGATGTCTTTTTTCGCCCAGCACGAGGCACACACACAGCGCATTCAGGAGCTTGAGAGAGCTCAGACGCCGCCGTGTCAGTGCCAGGGTCAGGCCCACTCTCCGTTGCAGCCCTCTCGACCTTTACCACCAGACTATGTTGCACGCCTTTTTGCCCTAGAGCAGCAGGTTGCTTCATTCTTACGCACCCAGAGAGCCATGGAGGAGGACTGGCTCCTTTTGCGCCGCTTGTTTTACACTCACTTTCCCCCTCCTCCCCCGCCATCCGTGTAGAGCTCTTCAGTACCGTATAGGTAGACATTGGTGAGAAGACGGCGAATGCTTTTGACTGCACAGCATTTTTGGAGACTACATTTGATTCTGACTTTTGTTGACATGTATTTGATGTATTGACACTGATTCGATATAGTTTTTGGACTAGGGTGATGTAGCCCGTAGTCGACTGATTTTGTATGACACTGTGATGTACTTGTACGCTTACTATGTGGTCTCGATATATGGCAATCGCAGTATTCTCATCATATTTGATGCTTGATTTGGTTATTTGTATTTTAGGACATGGGATGTTGTGTGATTGATATGATTATAACATGAGATGTTATGTACTAATACGATCGTTATATACATACGCTAAATTATGACCTGACTTATGTAATATAACTATGGCCTGACCGACGTAAACACATCTTTTAGAAGATGCCGCCGAGACGTGAGACACGCATGCCTACCAATGAGGCAGAACTCCAGCAAATTATCGCTGCTGCCATTGCACAATACGCCGCCTCTCAAGGAGGGACTAGTGGAAGCAACTCTGGCAACACTGGCAACAACAATAATCCACCTCATGGTAATACTAAGTCATTTAGACATACCATGACCTAATTGGATATCTTTAGCAATGATGCTAATGCCAATCGTATGTTATAACGTATGTGCAGGATGCACCTACAAGCAGTTTCTAGACTGCAAACCGGTCAACTTCGATGGCACAGGAGGTGCTGTCGCCTTTGTTCGTTGGGCCGAGAAAACTGAATCTGTTCTACGCATGAGCAAATGCGCACTGGATCAGCAAGTCACCTATATCTCAGGGCTATTCTTGGATGGAGCCCTCTCTTGGTGGAATCTGCAAGTACAGACACTTGGTGAAGCTGCTGCCTACGCGCTAACCTGGACCGAACTGAAGGAACTTATGCGCAAAAAGTACTGCTCTCGCGCGGAAATCCAGAGATTGGAAACCGAGTTCTGGCATTTGAAAATGGACGGTCCAAAGATCGCAGAATACGTTCAAAGGTTCCATGACTTATCACATGTGGTACCCTACATGGTCACTCCGGAGTTCAAGCGGATTGAACGTTTCATTTGGGGATTAGCTCCTCAAATCATAAGCATGGTAACCTCATCCAAGCCTGCGACCATTACTGAGGCGATCGATTTGAGCGTAGCTCTCACTGAGGAGGCTATTCGCCTGAACAAGTTTGATGAGATCAAGACGAAGAAGGCAGAGACTCACGTCGAGTCATCCGGAGGTAACAAACGGAAGTTCTCGAACTTCAAGCAGGGCGCAAGTGTGGTGGTTAAGAAAAGAGGATCAGACACGCCAGCTCAGGTTACAGCTGGTAGAGGGAAGAAAAGAAAGGGATACATGGGCACCCAACCCAAGTGCAACGACTGCCAACGCCACCATTCTGGTCATTGCGGGCCAAAAGTATGCGAAGCATGTGGGAAACGTGGCCACTTGAAGGACACTTGTTGGGCCACTGCTGGTCAGGGAGGCCAGGGAGGATTCGGAAACAGAAATTACAACCGGGGTGGGAATGGAAATCGCCCACAAGGAATCTATGGAGGTAACGAGAATCGAGGCAACAATGCTAACCAAGCGGGCGCCGTGAATCGTAATCAGAGGAATGATCAAGCTGGTGGAAACGGGCAAAGACTTAGATGCTTTAACTGCGGTGATATCGGGCATTTTAAGAAGAACTGCCCAGAGTTGAACCAAGCCCGTGGAAGAGTGTTCCAAATCGAAGCAAGGGAAGCCCGCCAGGACCCCAATGTCGTTACCGGTACGTTCCCTGTAAATCAACGCTATGCACCCGTTTTATTTGATACTGGTGCCGATTATAGCTTCGTGTCGCTAGAATTTAAGAATATGCTTGGGTTAGCCGCTAATAAGTTAGATATTCCCTACTCGATCGAATTGGCTAATGGGAAGTTAGTAGAAGCCAACGAAGTCATCAGAGGTTGTGTCATCGAATTAGGAGAACGTGAGTTTGCTTTGGACCTACTACCAGTTCAGTTGGGAAGCTTTGACGTAGTAGTAGGAATGGATTGGTTATCAGGCAACAAGGCTGAGATAGTTTGTCACGAAAAGATCGTTCGTATCCCAACCGAAGATGGCGAAACAATTGTGGTTCACGGAGAGAAGCGTGATACGCCGTTAAGAATTATCAGCTGCCTGAAAGCGCGAAAGTGTTTGCAGAAGGGATGTGTTGCCTTCCTGGCACACATTGTGGATAAGAAGGCTGCTGAGCCAAGAATTGAAGACATCCCTGTCGTGAGGGAATACCCAGAAGTCTTCCCAGAAGACTTACCTGGACTGCCACCTCAGAGGCAAGTAGAGTTCCGCATCGATTTAGTTCCAGGCGCCGCGCCTGTGGCTAAGGCACCTTATAGACTTGCTCCGTCTGAGATGCAGGAACTGTCGACACAGCTTCAAGAGCTGTTAGACAAGGGTTTTATCCGACTAAGCTTCTCTCCTTGGGGAGCTCCGGTCCTGTTTGTCAAGAAGAAGGACGGTAGTTTTCGTATGTGCATCGACTACCGGGAGCTAAACAAGCTGACGATCAAGAATAGATATCCTCTGCCAAGAATCGATGATCTGTTTGATCAACTGCAAGGCTCAAGCTTTTATTCAAAGATCGATCTTCGTTCTGGATACCATCAGTTAAGGATACAAGAGGAGAGTATCCCGAAGACAGCCTTCAGAACTCGTTATGGACACTACGAATTCCTTGTTATGCCGTTTGGTTTGACAAACGCACCTGCAGTCTTTATGGATTTGATGAATAGAGTTTGCAAGCCGTACTTGGACAAGTTCGTGATTGTGTTCATCGACGACATCTTGATCTATTCAAGAACAAAGGCCGAGCACGAACAGCATCTAAGAGCTATGTTGGAGCTGCTGAAGAAGGAACAGTTGTATGCCAAATTCTCCAAGTGCGAATTTTGGCTACGTGAAGTCCAATTCCTTGGACACGTGGTAAATGGAGATGGAATCCACGTGGATCCAACAAAGATCGAAGTGATCAAGAATTGGGAAACGCCAAAGACGCCAACTGAGATTCGACAATTCTTGGGTTTGGCTGGGTACTATCGAAGGTTCGTTGAGGATTTCTCAAAAATCGCTCAACCATTGACGCTCCTCACCCAGAAAGATAAGAAGTTTGATTGGGGAATCAAACAGGAAGAAGCGTTCCAGATACTGAAGGATAAGCTCTGCAATGCGCCAATCTTAGCACTACCGGAAGGTACAGATGATTTTGTGGTATACTGTGACGCTTCGCGTCAAGGATTAGGTTGTGTGTTGATGCAACGCCAAAAGGTTATTGCTTACGCATCGCGCCAACTGAAAGTGCACGAAAAGAACTATACCACACATGATTTGGAACTTGGCGCAGTGGTATTTGCACTAAAGATCTGGAGACACTACCTTTATGGTACAAAGTGTACAATCTTTACAGATCACAAGAGCCTACATCACATATTCAACCAGAAGGAGCTGAATATGAGGCAAAGACGATGGGTTGAGTTGCTGAACGATTACGACTGCGAGATAAAGTATCATCCAGGGAAGGCGAATGTGGTCGCCGATGCCCTAAGTCGGAAGGAGAGGATCAAGCCCATAAGGGTTAGAGCTTTAGAAATGATTATTCAAACCGATCTTTCCTTGCGCATTCGTGCCGCGCAGAAAGAAGCTCTCAAGGAAGGAAACCTTGAAGAAGAATATCTCCGTGGGGTGGAGAAGCTACTGGTACCAAACGAGGAAGGAACGTTATGCTTCGAGAAAAGGATTTGGGTTCCTTTGTTTGGAGATTTAAGGAAGGTTATTTTCGATGAAGCTCACAAGTCACGGTACTCTATCCATCCGGGAGCAGATAAGATGTACCAAGATCTCAAAGATTATTATTGGTGGCCTAGGATGAAAGGCGATGTTGCTGTTTATGTGAGCAAATGTTTAACATGCGCTAAGGTTAAAACAGAATACCAGAAACCTTCAGGACTTCTGCAACAACCAGAGATTCCCAAGTGGAAATGGGAACAAATCTCCATGGATTTTATTACAAAATTGCCAAGAACGCCAAGAGGCCATGACACTATTTGGGTAATAGTGGATCGATTAACAAAGTCAGCCACTTCTTACCTATCAGAGAGAAGGATAATACGAGCAAATTGGCTGAAATTTACATGATAGAGATCGTCGCGCGCCATGGAGTACCTCTCTCAATCATCTCTGATAGAGACGGAAGGTTTGTGTCAAGGATATGGCAATCCTTCCAAGAAGCCTTTGGCTCACAATTGAATCTGAGCACTGCGTTTCATCCGTAAACTGACGGTCAGAGCGAGCGAACGGTACAGACTTTGGAAGACATGCTGAGTGCGTGTGTTATGGATTTGGGCGGTTGCTGGGACAAGCATTTGCCTTTGGTCGAATTTTCGTACAACAACAGCTACCACACCAGTATTGGTGTCGCGCCATTTGAAGCCCTTTACGGACGCAAGTGCCGATCACCCTTATGTTGGGCTGACGCAGGTGATAGGCAGCTTGCTGGTCCCGAAATCGTCCAAGAGACGACAGACAAGATTGCGCAGATTCTTAAACGCATCGAAGCAGCTCGCCACAGACAGAAGGCCTATGCGGATCCAAACCGGAAACATGTGGAATTCCAAGTTGGAGAAATGGTGTTATTGAAAGTTTCACCCTGTAAGGGTGTGGCACGCTTCCGAAAGCGTGGGAAGTTAAATCCGCGCTACATTGGTCCTTTCAGAGTTTTGGAAAGAATAGGACTAGTAGCATACAAGTTGGACCTACCTGCTGAACTCCATTCAGTCCATGATACATTTCATGTATCCAACCTGAAGAAAAGTCCAACTCAAGATGACATTGCCATTCCCATCGACGAGATCCACGTTGACGACACGCTCCATTTCGTTGAAGAACTGGTGGAGGTTACGGATTGGAAAATAAACAAGACCCGCCGGAGCAGTGTCAAGCTCGTCAAAGTTCGTTGGAATGCCAGACACGGTCCTGAGTACACCTGGGAGCGTGAGGACCGGATGAAAGAGAAATACCCCCACCTTTTTCCTAAGAACCCTGCATCTACAAGCAGAACTTAAATTTCAGGACGAAATTTATTTAACGGGGGGAGAATGTGACAACCCTCACTAAACCAGGTATCCGTACAACTTGATTAATAATTAATTATTGCTTAATTACTGTGCTTGCTTGAACTTGTGAATAAACTGCTACTTGACCACTGATACATGTACTTACTTGCATCATACTTTACTTGCTGTCACTACATTATTTACATGACTGAACCTTAGTGACAAACATGATGCACAAAAAGCACAGTAGCACTATAACGGATAACCTATTGAACATGCTGATAAAGCCAGCATCAGGCAAACACTGCCTCTAAGGCCTGTATGAGCCAGAAATATTTTGCTACACTAGTGGTGAGTGTAGGGATATAAGGGTTGTAGAACTGCGTCTCTAGGAATAAGTCACAATGACTGGATGTGCCTAAAACGTACTCTAAGTACAAAACTCAGCACTTTACATAACAATTCAGCTTTTAGCTAACTAATAAAGTGCCAAAACGTGAGAAAAATATTACTAGACACTTTCCAAAGTGTCAGAAATGAGTTGTGTCACTAAAAAGGGTATTAACGACACTTTAAAGCTTTGTTAGCACTTTAACGGATTACTATCCAACCGAACAACCGGACTATACCCGAAACATGAAAATACTGTTATTTTCATTATTTATCTTTTTCTGAGCCAGTTAGGGTCCCTGAGTACCCTAACACCCACTGTAACGCGTGACACACTATTAACTGGGTTAAACACTTAACTAACTTGGTTTAACCTAACTAATACCTAACTAACTAGTTGGAATCGGACCAAGACCCCCCCCCCCCTCTCTAACCGTCCCCAACTAGAGGGGGACACACCTTGTACTAACTTGATTTGTTTAATCTCTTATGCTTAGTATCAAGAAGACATGGTGACCATTGGTTAATACTCTTGAAAATTGTCTATAAGATTAAGCTTAAACACACATGAACATTATCATCACACAACACACTTCACACTCTCTCTCTCTTTCTCTTTGGCTCTCGGCCGAACCCACACCCACACACCCATCCATTTTCGAGTTTGATCTTGCAAGTTCCAAGCATCTACAAGTGTTAAGGGTCGCATATAAGGAGTCTTGGAGCAAACGGAAGGCGAAGGACCTCTCTACTTAGCTTTTATCCACCTCATTTGCGCGTAGATTCTTCCCTAGCCTCGAGCTAGTGGTATGATGTTTAAATCACCTTCTTGAACTATTCTAAAGTGGTTAATACGATTTGTAACGGTTAAAACTCGAAATCTTACAAGATGATACTTTAAAGTCTACTAAAAATGCTATAAGTGTTGGATAAAAGCTCATATGTTGTGTAAATGTTGTAGTAATTGAAACTTGTGATTATTTAGACCTGATCTATTTTGTGGTAGCTCGGATCATCACTTAACCCGGTTTGGTCATGATCACGAATCATGACATAAGGTTGTTTTGAATAGAACAAGGGTTTAAGGGTGAAACTCTACCACACACGAATCATGAACTTGTGTAAAAGTGTTTTAGCTTGTACAATAGTGTTTAAAACTAGCAGATCTACGTACCTGCAAGTGGTATTTTCAAAGGACCAAGCGTTAAAGAAATCATACTTTAAAAGACGGATCTTACACTAACAAGAATGGTTTTTAGAACACACAAGTGTGTAAACACTTGTGTAACACAAAGTTTCGACGAAATAACTATTTTTGTAAAAGTGGACGAGAAGTTGTAAAGACGGAACTTCCATAAAAACGAGGTTTTTACAAAATCGGATTGTTTTATATAAAGATCCACTAAAAGTAATGAGATTTACTTCACAGTTTGGATAAATCACAAGTTCATGAAGTTTATGCGATTTATATACGTATTTTGACTAGTTTGTGATTTGAACATGGTTTTGATTGAATAAGAAGATTGTTGGTTTGATTTATAAAAGAAAATGATACGCTTGAAAGCGTGGCCACCTCCAGTTACAGAGGAAACTCTGGCGAAATTTTTCTAAAAACCTAACACTTGGAATTATTTTCACTATAAGTGTTAGAGATACTTGTCGACATGTTTTCAAAAAATAAGTTTCGCCACGACTTTATTTACAAAATACCGGAGGTGGGATTTCACAAAATAAAACGTGATACATAAATATATTTAGTATATATTTTTCACAACATCACTTGTATAAGTGTTTACGATTATTTTGTGAACTACGTAAATATTATTTTTAGAGTAAAAATAATATTACTAAGTATTATTTTGGGAAAATCACATGTATTAAAATATAATGTTTTTGGGAAGAATATTTATATTTTGGAGTTAGGAAATAAAATATATTAAGTGAGACTTAATAGTGTAATCTGAATGTTACGAACATACATGTATTAAATCCCCCATCCTTGGGAAGGAGAATAACTACCAAGTATATACAGAACGTAAACACGAAATAGTTGCCTAACTATTTCCCAAAAACTTAAACCATAAAGCTAAGGCACGGCCGTCCGTCTAATAGAGTTAGCACGTGTAGGTCGTCATACAGCTGATTGATTTGGAGGCATACTTGGTAGAGACGCACCACTGTGAGTTCATGTCCCCCTTTTCTCTAACTGTTTTCAGTTTTCTTAACTGCGGGGGTGAAATACATGTTACTTTGATTATAAGTACATTATACATGGTATGGTTAGCGTAAGGAGGTTTACTACTTAGATCATGTGAGTGGGTAGGCAGAAACTGTAGGCCATTAATCCTCATTGTAGGACCGAGGGACGTAAGCAGTAGATCTATCTGGGTGTAGCGAGCCCAACTCTAGGCCCAACAGAACGGACCTCTGGAAGGCCCAACAGAATGGACCTTGGAGTGACTTTGTACCCAACGCTAAATCTGCTAGGTTTGAGTCTTCCTACTTGCACTTCACATATATCAATGGCCTTGCAAACCATTGGTGATCTCTTTTTCCTTATTTGCTACATACCAAGACTATTTTTATACTCACGAAGGTTTACTTACTCACTTACACATGAACTCGCTCAAAATTATTGTTGATTTTTCGACTTACATGTATTTCAGGAAATTAAAGATCTGGCGCGGTATGTTATGTTTTCCCGCTGCATAAGGGTTCCAAGGTCATCCCAGTTTAGGAAATGTGACTCTTTCCTGGACAAGTCACAAATCTTAAACTGCGTTTATTTCATGTCGGTGTTTATGTTATTCAAGACAATGTTTTATGTTATGAGGTTGTAAGTCTCTAAGACAATGTTGTGTTACTATGGTTTTAAAACTTAATCAAATGGATGATCTTGCATGATCTTATTTCATATAGCTTTGTTATGGTTAAGCTATGGTATTAAGAAGTCACACCAAAATAACCACGCTTCCGCAAAGCCAGGGTGTGACATACATAACATTTTAACCACTTCAAAATAGTTCGAGAGTGTGATTCAAGCAACTTACTACTAGCTCGAGGCTAGGGAAGAATCTAGATGCAAAATGAGTGGATAAAAGCAATAGAGTGAGGTCCTTCGCCTTCCGATTGCACCAAGCTTCCTTGTAGGTGATCCTTAACACTTGTGTGATCTTGGAATAGCTTGAACAAAATCGAAAATGATGGATGGATGGTGGGTGGTTCTCGGCCGAAACCTCCAAGAGAGGGAGAGAAAGAGTTGATTCTTGTTTAGTGGTGTGAAGGTTATGTTGTGTTAAGTGTAGATCTTATAGGCAAAGTCATGCACAATTAACCAATGGATCAAGTGTCTAATAGATATTAGACAAAGTTGATTATTTTAATCAAATATAGGACAAGGGTGTCCCCTTGGGGACCGAATTCGTAAAGGGGGGGGGGGTCTCCTAGTTAGATTTCAACTAAACATTAAGTATTAGTTAGTTAAGTGTGGAGGTTCACCAATTAGTAGTGTGTTATGCATTATGGCGGGTGTTAGGGTATACAGGGACCCTAATTGGCTCAGAAAAAGATAAGTAATGTTATTAACAATATTTTCATGTTCCGGGTATAGTCCGGTCGTTCGGTTACATACCGATTCGTTAAAGTGCTAAATTGCACCTTTTAGTTTTTAATAAGTATCTTTTTATAATACTATCGATTCCCAACACTTAGGGAAATTTTCTGGATAATAAAACGACATTTCTGCAAAATATTCATGTGTCTAAATGCTGAATTATTGCTGAATTATATAAATTCTGCACTTAAAGTGCGTTTCGGGTGCTTTTTAGTGCTTAATTTTGCTTTCGCATTGCATATATATTAAACCCTTGTATGTACTCTTGGGTTTTAATGCATTCTTGTTGTCGGACCTACACCTAGGCTCCAATTTTATTGTCTGACTGCTTTCTGCAGTTATGTTGACACAGTGTGTCTTACCGGTGAGTTTACTAGTATTTTTGACGCAACACTCTTGTTTATGCATAAAGCAATATTTTGTAGTATACAACGTGCATGAATTCACTTGTTTAGTACGTAATCAGATATTGCTGACAATTAAGCACATAATTGTAGTCATTAAGCAATAATTAATGTGTACGGAAATTACCGGTTTGGGCCAGTTGTTACAATGGATCTCATGAACCGAGTTTGCAAACCTTACCTGGATAAGTTTGTCACTGTTTTCATCGATGACATCCTGATCTATTCGAAGAGTCAGGAGGAACACGAGCAACACCTACGACTTATTTTGGAACTCCTTCGAACAAAGCAGCTGTATGCCAAATTCTCGAAATGTGACTTTTGGCTTCGCGAAGTCCATTTTCTAGGCCACGTGGTAAACAAGGATGAGATTCATGTTGATCCATCCAAGGTAGACTCGATCAAGAACTGGCCTGCACCCCGCACACCAACAGAAATCCGCAAATTCTTGGGTTTGGCGAGCTACTACAGAAGGTTCATCAAGGATTTCTCCAAGATTGCGCAACCTCTCACCTCACTAACTCAAATGGGTGTCACCTATTGTTGGGGTGATGCACAGGAATCTGCATTTCAGCACTTAAAGGATAGACTTTGTAGCGCACCAATTCTCTCATTGCCTGAAGGCACAGACGATTTTGTGGTTTTTTGCGACGCTTCCATCCAAGGACTTGGTTGCGTGTTGATGCAACGTGACAAGGTCATTGCCTACGCATCGCGCCAACTTAAAGTTCACGAAAGGAACTACACTACGCACGACTTGGAGTTGGGAGCAGTGGTTGTTGCTCTTAAGATATGGAGACATTACTTGTACGGTACCAAGTGCACCATTTACACCGATCACAGGAGTCTCGAGCATATCTTCAAGCAAAAGGAGTTAAACATGCGACAACATCGATGGGTCGAGCTCTTGAATGATTACGAATGCGTGATCAAGTACCATCCGGGCAAAGCCAATGTTGTGGCCGACGCCCTCAGTCGAAAGGATAATACACCTAAGCGCATGCGTGCGTTACAACTTACCATCCAATCTAGTCTTCCTACTCAGATACGAGATACTCAGGTTGAAGCATTGAAATCAGAGAACATCAGGGCGGAGTCCCTACGAGGATCGAGGAAATTGTTAGAACAAAAGGAAGACGGCGCTTACTACGTAACAGGGCACATCTGGGTCCCACTTTACGGAAACTTACGCGAGCTTGTGACGGATGAAGCGCACAAGTCTCGTTACTCAGTACATCCTGGTTCGGATAAGATGTACCACGACTTAAAGACTACATACTGGTGGCCTAGCATGAAAGCCAACATAGCAACCTACGTCACTAAATGTTTGACTTGTGTGAGAGTCAAGATCGAATATGAGAAACCATCAGGCCTGCTCCAACAACCAGAGATCCCGACATAGAAATGGGAGCAAATTTCCATGGATTTCGTTACTGGCCTGCCTAGATCTCAACAAGGAAATGACACTATTTGGGTGATAGTTGATCGATTGACTAAGTCTGCACACTTTTTGGCTATTAAAAAAACAGACAAGTTTTCTACCTTAGCAGACGTTTACTTGAAGGAAGTGGTTTCGAGGTACGTGGTGCCAACCTCTATCATATCTAATCGTGACGCGCGTTTTACCTCTGAACTGTGGCAAGCGATGCACAAGTCTTTTGGCTCTCGGTTAGACATGAGCACAACATATCACCCGCAAACGGATGGGCAGTCTGAACGCACCTTCCAAACCCTTGAAGTCATGCTTAGGGCATGTGTGATCGATTTTGGCAATGGTTGGGAAAGACATCTACCTTTAGTGGAATTTTCGTATAATAACAGCTACCACACCAGTATCCAGGCCGCTCCGTTTGAGGCATTGTACGAACGTAAATGCCGATCACCTCTTTGCTGGGCAGAAGTTGGTGACAGCCAAATCACTGGCCCAGAACTTGTGGTAGACACAACTGAGAAGATTGCTCAGATACGACAACAAATGGCGGCAGCTCGTGACCGTCAGAAAAGCTACGCTGATAAACGCAGGAAACCACTCGAGTACCAGGTTGGGGATCGAGTGCTACTCAAAGTCTCACCTTGGAAAGGTGTAGTTCATTTTGGTAAACGAGGCAAACTCAATCCGCGTTATGTCGGACCGATTGAAATCATTGAGAAAATTGGCAAGGTCGCTTACAAGTTGAATCTACCCGAAGAATTCAGTGGAGTTCACAACGTATTCCACGTGTCAAATCTGAAGAAGTGTCTATCAGATGAGACCCTCATAGTTCCTCTAAAGGAACTCACAATCGACGATCAGTTGCGATTCGTCGAGGAACCAGTTGAAATCACAGACCAAGACGTTAAGGTTCTCAAGCGTACCAGAATACCTCTTGTTCGAGTTCGTTGGAACTCCCGTCGTGGCCCAGAGTTCACCTGGGAACGAGAAGATCAAATGAAACACAAGTATCCCCAGTTGTTTGAGAAGAGTACAACCACTACTGAGGCTGAAGCTACTGTGGAATTTCGGGATGAAATTCCAAACCAACGGGGGGATGATGTGACACCCCAGGAAAACCAGGAAACAACGCAACACAACTAGCTTTCTCAGTAACCACGTGCTAAATTTCGGGACGGAATTTCTTTCAAGTTGGGGATGATGTGACAACCCGAGTTTTCAAGGTCTTTTCTCGCAACTGCGTTTTCCTAATTCGTTGCGTTCTTTTATGTGCACATGGTTATTTGATTGTAAATTGCTGTTTAGTGTTAACTGGTTAAATGTTAAACATGGACTTTGTGAAATATGTGATGTGCTATTAATATATATATATATATATATATATATATATATATATATATATATATATTTAAATGTGTATGACGAAAACCAAGAGGGTTTTCGCCATTAGCCTGCCCGACGAAAACCCAAGGGTTTTCGCCATAACCCTCATGATGAAATCAAGGGATTTCGCCAGCCCATTTCCTGGTAAATCCCATGAGAGGCCCAGTTGATAACTGTTCGATCATATAACCTTAGTAGGTTAAGTAAACTACTATTAGCAAAACCCTAGAGTCTCTCCCTTTCTCTGTGTGCAACGGCAACCTTGAACACTCGAAGTCTCATTCATCGATTGACTTATTGTTCCTCCTGTTTAGGTTAGTGACCAACCATTTTATGATTATTTGATTGAAATCACTATTGACTATTTGTTTGGCATCATGAATTAACTGTTATCGTGTAATGATTATGATTATGATCATATGATTGGATGATGATTTTGTGGGTAAATAATTAGATCTACGTGATTGTATCAGTTGTGGATAGTGTGTGAATTTAGGGCTCTCATGATTGGTATTCTTTATGGTTCCCCATTTGTAGTTGATGTTCCTGTTGATGCTTTACGATATGTTAATTCTTTACGATATATGATAACTGTTGCTTTTGTATATTAATGAATTGGTGGAATGGTGTGAGCATGATGATAACTTGTTAATCTAGGGTGTATGTTATAGTTGTTGGTTTGATCTGATTGAGCGATTGTTTGTCGAAGTCGAAGTAACTGTTAGATAATCATTAGGGTTTCTGGTTATGTAACTGTTGATGATGATTATTTGTTGAAGTCGAAGTAATTGTTAGATAATCATTAGATAATCTGTGGGATCGCGACGAAAAATGGGTGGTCGTCAAGTTAGGAATCCATCACAGTAACTCAGTTAAGTCTGTTAAAGGATAACTATGTTAGAACAGATTGAGAAATCAATTATGTGAAGCGTGAATTATATGAATTTGAAATAACTGTTTACGTGTTACCTGATGTTAACTGCCAAGCACACTTTGCGATGTTAGATTGCATGTGAATCATTACGAACGTAAACTGATTGTGTATACGTGCATACTATATGCTTTGATTGAACTAATTGTGGTCAAGTAATTAAGCATATCGAGCAAACCGAGGTGAGTTCACACACTTTCTCAGGCATGGGATTCCCGGTGGTTGGGAATGGGTTAAAGAATTAAAACGGAACCTACATGTCCTCCTTGGGTAGGATATGTACCGCCATCCTCCATGGGTAGGATGCCAATATTTATCCTGTGTATTCTCCTTGGGTAGAATACGTACGTTCGTCCTCCTTGGGTAGGACAACAACCTTAACTTACTAGACAAAACTCTATCATGAAGTCCCTTATTTTTATATCGACTTAATCGCCGGGCCAATGGCGAGCGGGTCATTAGTTAATAGCGCTATTAGGGTTGACAAGCCTCACACCGTGCCGGTAGGACGAGCGTGTACTAATGCATCTGGGCACTTAGTCAATGATGATAGACATTGACGTAGGGCACAACTTATTTTCGTCAGTTGTCGATATGGTAACGGTCTAGTGGTTCACACGGGGAAGCCCCCACTGATTATGGATATGGTTTGGGAAACAAAGATACTGGTTAACTCGTGGTTTATGAAACAACTTATGGTTTTCAAAACAAACTTGTACAACTAAACAACCAACTGTGAACTCGCTCAACTTTGTTGTTGACTCGTTGTTACATGCCTTGCAGGTCGTTAGGTGCTTATGGAGCTTGCACAGGGAGGAGTGGTCGTTGTGGGACATGGACTATTGAGTTCCATGTTAAACACTTAAACTTTATGAACTTATCACTTATGTTTGGGTTTTACATTTTATGCTTCCGCTGTTAACTTAAAGTCATTTACTTTCTTTTGAACACCAATTATATTGTGGTTGGTTTTACTTACTTAATTACGTTGTTCAATATGATTGGTGGCTTGATCCTCATCAGTCACTCCTCCATGCGGTGATACTCCGCTTGTGGGTTTTGGGGGTGTGATATCTTACGCGCCCCACCTAGGGAAGTTTGGCAGCTTGTTAGTTTTAGTCCCTGCAGGCCTGAAACTTGGTTTTTGATGCATTTTTGAAACGTTTAAGCCCCGTTAACCCCATTTCAAGGCCCTACAATGAAGTTAAAGTATAGGAAACTTAAAATATGCTAAAAAACATCTCGTATGTCGGTTCGTTTGGTCGTACGGTTGCGTTATTCGGTTAATTACGACGAAAACTCGAACGGACGCGAAAACGATCCAAATTACACGACGAATAGTATTTTTGCTTTTCAATCACTAAAATAAAATATTTTCAAGTATAGGAAACTTAAAATATGCTCAAAAACATCTCGTATGTCGGTTCGTTTGGTCGTACGGTTGCGTTATTCGGTTAATTACGACGAAAACTCGAACGGACGCGAAAACGATCCAAATTACACGACGAATGGTATTTTTGCATTTCAATCACTAAAATAAAATATTTTAATGATTACAAAAATTTTTGGATGTCCGGGGATGTTCAGAACGTAAGATATGCGCGAAAAGGCAAACTTATGCACTTTTTGACGCTTTTAGTCCCTGTTGATCAAATAAGTCTATTTTCGCATACCGAACCCCTCAAAGCCTATTTCTAAGCTATGTAAAGGATATTTAGGGTATGTTTAACTTATTATCAAGTTCTGGAATGTTCATTGCCATACAAATCGGCGTAGTTTCGCAGTTTGACACAAATAGTCCCTACGATCGAATAAACTTGTTTTCGCCACACCAAACCCTCCAAAACTTATTTCTAAGTTATGTTTAGGTTATTTAAGGTATGTTAAGCCTATTTCACTATTCCATAGTGTTTGTCGTGTTAAACTGATTACGTTTACGCATCAGTTTGCGTATAACTTTCGAGAAAGCGATTTAAAGCTTGAAATCGAACTTGAATCAAATCGTAAAATCATCAAACACAATTACACAAATATTAACACCAAAAAAAATCGTTTTATTGATAATTGTTATTGTTTTACATCGTACATCATTTACAGAGCACAATTGTCACACCCGTGTTCGCTGGGCACGGCCCCGTGTGTAGAAGCGTATCTGTACTATCAAGATTTGCAAGATTTTGCGAATCTTAGCGTTGACCACACCCCGTGCTGAGCTAGACATGCCCCCTTGCTGGGAATAGAAGCTTCTACAACTTTGTCATTTTCTGCAGACACCCGACCACTCCCTCGTGTCCGCTGGGCTATCGAGGGGCCGGGCATGCCACGTTTATTCCTTTTCTTTGTGTTTATGTTAGTTTTTGCTGCATATTTGTTCCTTTTGTTCAATTTAGCTCATTTGGTCCTGAAAATACAAAAGGAAGACAAAAGCACACTTTTACCAATATTAGTACTAAAAAGGGGTTAGTTTTATGCCTCATTTGATGTAATTTATATGTTGCATTTTACACACATCAAATACCACCACACTTGAATCTTTACTTGTCCTCAAGCAAAACTCTTTATTATGTGGCTTACACACCCAAATGGAATGGGTAGAAGAGAAGTTTTGAGCTTGTCTTGAGTGTCGGGAATCCAAGATCTTTATTGGGTTTTATTTTTATATTATTTACAATCCTATTCGTTATGATTTATTTATAACGTTTCATAAGAGAAATTACTTATTTGGGCATAACATGCCTCTTTAAAATTCCATTTATATATAAGTTCACATACCTCATGGGAGATCACTCAACACTCGGCCAAAGATGTATTTTTGTGAAACACTCAAGACCGGCATGGAATTTACGTCTACCATATGCTTGCCAAGCAATCAATCCTCCTTCTTTTTAACTATAAACCTTTGTAAATATCAAGAGGACCAGGGGAAGGATTAGGCTTGGGTTAAAGGTAGGTGGTTTTGGGTTAGTGGTTAGTAAAAATGGCTAAAAGCGTAAAAAGCGCCGGTCGTCGTAAAACTTTTTGTTTTTTGACTTTTATTCAAACTAAGCATTTTCAAACAAAGTTTCTTTGAGGAACTTGTTTGTTTATTGCTAGACTTCATTTTTTTTGATAAAGAACGTCACCGAGCTTTTTACTAAAATAAAGGGTTTAAAAGAAAAAGGTTTTGGTGGGTAAAGGGGGTTTGTTTTGTGGGTTTAGAAACGAAAAGGTTTAGGCTCAAAGGGGTTAGCTAGGTGGATTTTGGGTAGGTGAAAAAGAAAATGAAAAATAATGGAGTTGAAAAGAAAATGGGTTAGTCCTAATGCCTCCATCATTTACTTACTTGGGTTTAAGTTGGTAAGGACCGGGAATGTATCGTCGTGGCAAGTTCTAGAGTCGTAAGAAACCAAGCGGCTATTCACACAAGAAATGAAAAATGAGCATTTAGTTTAAATATGTATGCTTGTATGCTCAATAAAGGCTCAAAACTCACTTTTTGTGGGAATGGGTTTATAATGTGATCAAGTATATAAAATCAAATTTTAACTAGATTTGTCATGTCGTTTCATACTTTTCTTATCTTGGTTCTTTTTATCATGATGCTATCGGTTGTAAATTTGTAAAAATATAACCTTTTTAGAACTTGTAATTCCCAAATTAAACCAAGACAAGTAAAAAAATGAAAAGTTTTTTGAAAAAAATTTGGGATGATTAGCGGTTCCAATAAAGTTTTGTGTAAGGCTTGTTATTAGGACTTGCAAAATTCAAGGTTTAGCATCCCCCCCCCCCCACACTTAAATTACACATTGTCCTCAATGTGTCCCAAAAATAAGTTTTTAGGTTGATTGAATGTGTAAAAAGGTGTTTAAAAACAAAATTTTATGTTACTGGGCGTCTGGGCACGGGCACGGCCCCATGCTCAGAACGCCAGTATCATAATTAACAGAAGGCTGGGCACGGGGGCGTGTTCAGTGAGCACGGCCCCGTGTCCAGTTACCTGAACTGGGCATTTTCTGCAGAACCTCGGGCACGGGGGCGTGTTGGGCTGAGCACGGCCCCGTGCTGAACTTGCTGTAATAAAGAAAAATTGTCGGGAGGCTCTGTTTTTGTGCATGGGGTTTGGGTTCAAGTTTCCCTTAGTAACCTCCACCATTTCGAGTGTGTTCAACCATTACGACATCATCCAAACACCATTTTAAAAACCATCATTCATCGAAGAGTGAATTACATAATTCCTAGAAAATGAAAAGTACATACTAAAAACTGGATAAGTAGGTCAAAAAATGCAAGAAATCTTAAACCAGTAGGAAGTTCTAGCCTAGATATTTTTATTATAAGAACAAAATTTCCAAAAAGATGATTCTTTCGGTTGAGAAAGGCTTGTAGAACTTCTTTTCCGGAAAGGGCCCCTTACACATCATTAAGCCATTCTTCTATCTCTCGGGGGAGAAGGAAGGCGGGCTCATTGTCTTCCTCATGTTGAGGAGGTGCAACTTCCACCGGAACCTCTTGTAAGGCTTCAAGAGGAGGCTCCGGGGAAATGTCGTCCCATCCGGTGGGATTAATAACTCCTTGTGCCAAGTTCCAATCTTCTTGGGGAAGGATTGATTCCATAGGAGGCATCGCAAGAATGTTCAACCTTTGGTGCAAAAGGTTGATTTCTTGGAAGCTATTTTCTAGCCCCACCGTTAGATAGTTGATACGGTCGATTAGGACTTCTTCTACATATGTCATCTCGTCGAGTGCTTCTCTTAGCGCCATTACATAACGCACAAGGGTAGGTTCGATTAAAGGCCTTCGTTCCCTGCGACTGTTCCTTGAATGAGCTAAAGAGGTTCCGCTATTCTGGCTTGACATTCTAAGAAAACTAGTCAAAAAGTTCAATTTAATGAAACAGCACTCCGGCCACGGCCCCGTGCTCGCTGAGCACGACCCCGTGGCCACTTCTCTGCAGGTTTTTGAAACAAGGAATCTTGGAGATTTAAATTATTTTTCTAACTTTTAAAGTATTTCTAAGCATAAATAACTTAAAATAGTGTTGTAAAACTTATTTTTGATAAGATTCATTGAATAAAAACCTAACAAATATCACAATAAAGCTTGAAAACATGGAGATTTCAAGTTTTAATGGAGGTTTTGAGGAGAAAATAAAGAAGGCAATGGACAAAAGTAGTAAAGACAAGATGGTTGTTGAGAACCTTTTTTAGAATATACCTTGTAGGGTATATGTGAAGATCCCACCAGATCTTTGTCTTTGGAATGAGTCCAAGTGTGTAGGAATCTTGCTGCATTTATAGAAAACGATAGCACGCTGACCACGGCCCCGTGTTGGCTGGACACGGCCCCATGGTCAGGCAAGAGTCCGACACATTTTGTCCTTATTCTGATTTTGAATCTGACACAAATCTTCAGGTGGGCACGGGGGCGTGTTGACCTGGACACGGCTCCGTGGCAAGAGGTTTTTATGAAGTTTCGTCTATTTTTAAGGAATTTATCCATATCGGGTGGTTCCTTACTGGACGGAACAACACCAAAGTGCCTGAGATACCTTAGTTGCCCTGGTTTTAGACAAGAACGCAAGAGGTTATCGGAAAGGGTGAATCCTAAGCTAAATACCGGTGGGCGAGACCAACCTTTATTTTCCTTATCCGGGCTCTCGTTAAAGAAGGTATATGCCGAATCGCTCAGGTCTATGTATGCATCGGCGGAGACCGATGGGGAGTCCTTCACGGCACAATCGACACAAGGACGACTATCGCTCAAGTCTTCACAAGAGTTAGAGGTGCTTTCGGGAGCAACGATGTTGTTATAATCCGAATGCGATCTCAATAATTCTCCTTGATCGTCGTCTTGAGATAAATTAGTTATTTCCATCTCAAGTTCTCTTATCAATTGGAGAATCACTTCTTCCATTTGAAATAATTCTTCGAGAATCATATCATCTAGAAGAGATGATTGAGAGCATTCGAGGGAGAGATAGGGATTATTTTTACTTTCGCCCATCTTAAGGTTACAGGAAAACAATGGGTCTATATAGTGGGGAATGTAATTTAGAAAATAACATTTTAAATCTTCATGAGTTCTGCCACATATTTGACACCACGCACCATAAGAGGAGCGAAAGTAAAAATGATTAGTATCACTCATGTTTGTGCCAGAAATTACCAACCGTCGGGATCTTACGGTTCTGTTTTCAGTATCTGAAGCTTGGGCACGGGGGCGTGTTCAGTGGGCACAGCCCCGTGTTCAGCTACTGTCTGACTTAAAACAGGATTGCCAGTACCAAAGATTGGGCACGGGGGCATGTTCAGCGAGCACGGCCCCGTGCTGAGCTCTGTAGAAGTTGATAAATTTAGAAAAATCCTAAAAAAACAGAAAAATAAGAAAAACGATTAGGCCGTTGATTCCTAACTTTCTTAAAATCTTTGTGTCCCCGAAAACGGTGCCAAAAACTTGGTGTGTGTTGGGTGTGATATGTTTTTCTTTATATTTTAAGCCCTTTTTAACACATTAGTCAAGTTTTAAATTTATGAAACACGATATTCTACTAACACTAAACACACACATGGGCAAGTGCACCCATCGTGAGCGTAGTATAGCGTTGGTAAGATACCGAGGCCGTCCAAGGACACAAGAGCTTTTAGTACCGCTTTATCCTCAACGTCTAATCAAATCAAAATTTTTAGAAAAGGTTTTAAACATGAAAAATAAAAACTAAAATGCTGAAAAATAAAATAAAAACAGATAGACAAGATGAATCACTTGGATCCGACCCGCCTTTAATGTTACCTTTGATGATTTCGGCACTTTTGCACTTTTTAAAGATTATCTTAGTTATAGTAGTAGGCCCCTCTTTTGAAGGTGACGTTACCCTCAACCCAGTGGTTTGAGTCAGCAAGGATACAATCCCAAAGGGTTGGAATATTGAAAGATAATTAATTAAGTTATTAATGCGTAAAGTGGTAGGCCCCTCTTTTGAAGGCGACGTTACCCTCGGCTAAGTGGTATGAGTCAGCAGGGATACAATCCCAAGTAGCCGGGTTAATGTATTAATAGTAGTTTACATATGAGGGGATCAAGCCATTCACACCCCCGTTATCCAATACCAGTGGGTATTGAAGGAGGTCCCAGTAAGCTTGACCTAGGTCCTTGCAGGATCTATACACTGTACAAGGCAAGAACCTTACTAAACCATTCCCTTAACCCCCGACCAGGTAGCCAACATATCTCTATATAGACCGTAGAGATATGAATGTTGAAAATCTTTTACTTTATATAGACAGTAAAGTAATGCCAAGACACCATAGACAAATGATAAAGAAGTTTCACCTTCAACATAAGAAACTAGTTATTAAAGTCATTAATACAAAACCAAATAAAAAGTGCAAAAAGATTAAAAATCAAAAGTATTACATTAAATGCTTGTCTTCACCAAGTGATGTAAGAGACTTAGCCAAACATGGCCTTTGATTGACAAGAACTCTTACGATTAATCTTGGATCCCGAGACTACTACACACACTCTAAGGTGGATGATGGATGATGGTGGTGGATGTGGGTGCTTGAAGGGGTAAGGTCCCAAAAAACCTCGTTCCGAGCGTTTGGACCATACCACAACCTCGATTTCCTAACCTTCTTTAGACCTTGCGCGGCTGCGCACCGGTCCAATAAAGAAGACTTAAGAGAAAAACCCCAACTTCATCTTTAATCCTCTTTAGACCTTGCGCGGCCGCGCACTGGTCCAACAAAGAGGACACAGAAGAAACGAGCAATAGTCAACACTTGCGCGCCAAAGGGAAATCATAAGTCCTTGCGCTTTCTCCCACAAAGCAAAGGGTGAAAATCCTACATTGAACATATCCGCCCAATATCCAGACTTGGATATTATTTACCCAGGCTTGGGATTTATTTATTTAGCTGATTCCACACGATAAGGAGTCACACCAGATTACAGCAGTAATCTTCTAGAAGGGCTTCAATCGTGCACCACTAAGACGGTTATAACCGCCTGTACACGTGTCGCCATCTCAGACATCCTTGAAACCACAACGATAGCATGTAATTGGAGAGTAATATCCAATTAATCACTTTACACGTGGCAAATCCCCAGCCATCGATCTAAGCCACGATCCGATTGCACTTACGACGGATCAAGAAGCTTGACGGAAGGAAATGTAACCGCTTACGGTGTTAGCATCTTCCGTCAACTTTTCATTAACGGGTTTTCCCGCCCAAAGGCTCCCGGTTATAAATATGAGAAACAACTCAGGTATGAACTCAAGTTACACACACTTCTCAAATACATCTTCTTCTTCATCACCCATACTTATTCTCACACCGGAGTCGGGTCAAGGAGAGAACCCTCTTCTCCCCTTGGCGAGGCTAACGGTGCTTCTTTTTTGCAGAATTACCGGAGAAGAAGAACAGCTATAACTGGATCAATCGAGAGGAAACTAACCTTTTTATGCGGATTCAAACCCCCTAGATATCTCGGTTCCGACCATTTATCTAGTGTTTCTTCATTGGCGCCCACCGATTCCTCTGTCTTATCAGTTTTGATCTCGTTTCGATTCAGTTCTTTTCATTCTCTGTTTTCACATGGCAGAGAATTCATTGTCTCACCCATCAGGTCCTCAATCTAAGTTCAAGGGTTCTACAACCCAAAATACCCAGATTAACGGAATCATGGGAATCAATACAAATAACAATCACTCAGACGAAAAGGACTCCTCAGATCAACTCATAGAGAGAGCTCCAGAATACTGGATCGGCAGATCCTACAAAGCTTTGAACCAAATTTCACACAAATTATCAGACCTGAGTCCCCAAACATCAGATCTGATATTCAGCAAGAAAGCAACAACAGTCATTCGGGAGGAATTACTTCCCTAATGCAAACGGGAGTTCATAATCGTTCAGATCTATTCATGGAAAAAAACTCCAGAGTACTGGTTCAACAGGTTCCAGATCGCCATGAACCAAATTTTGCACAAACACTCCAGAGTTGGGGGTTTCATTTAAGCTCTATGTGGGTTTTCTTATCTGCAATTTTAGATACGTGCTCACTCAAGCTTTAAGCATGGATTTCAATAAAAAAAACGTTCAGGATCAACGAGCTGCAGATCTGAGGTCGCACAACGCATAACTTCCGGAGCTTTGCTTCTTGGGGCTATAAGCCTTGACTAATACGGTTTTCGCCAAAACCTAGGTACTACAAATTCCTCTGAAAGATCCTTTTGATTTTTCCTTAAACAAAATGAGGGAAAGAGAACAAATCCCAGAATTCTTTTACATAACGTGAACACCTTCTAGTATACACTAAACAGTTGATGCTATCACTTATAAACATTTAAACTGGCACTTATGCTAATTCAAGTGCCATGACTTTTCAACATGAAAAGTGTTACAACCTGACACTTATCTAAGCTATAACGGATATATATGCACAAGCATTTATATTGACTAGCATAATTAGAGCGTCTATATCTGTACAACTAGTACTTAAAATTTGAGCACGTAAGTCGCCATCCGCGCTCGCTCCCTTACATACAAGTACGTAAGTCGCCATACGCGCAGGCTTCTTTACATTTGAGCACGTAAGTCGCCATCCGCTCTTGCTCCCTTACATACAAGCACGTAAGTCGCCATACGCGCAGGCTTCTTTACATTTGAGCACGTAAGTCGCCATCCGCGCTTGCTCCCTTACATACAAGCACGTAAGTCGCCGTACGCGCAGGCTTCTTTACATTTGAGCACGTAAGTCGCCATCCGCGCTTGCTCCCTTACATACAAGCACGTAAGTCGCCATACGCGCAGGCTTCTTTATATTTGAGCACGTAAGTCACCATCCGCGCTTGCTCCTTTACATACAAGCATGTAAGTCGCAGTACGCGCAGGCTTCTTTACATTTGAGCACGTAAGTCGCCATCCGTGCTTGCTCCCTTACATACAAGCACGTAAGTCGCCATACGCGCAGACTTCTTTACATTTGAGCACGTAAGTCGCCATCCGCGCTTGCTCCCTTACATACAAGCACGTAAGTCGCCATACGCGCAGGCTTCTTTACATTTGAGCACGTAAGTTGTTGGACCGATCTACGACCTTGAAACGTCAGTTAAGGCAGTTCATCTTTGAATATGAAGGCGGAATCAACATAAACAAAGTCATAACAGCTAGTTTCCTTTTAATCTTTCTTTTCTGATTGATTTACGTGCTTGTACAATGTTTTCTGATACAAATCCGTCAGCACTTCGTTTCACACACAACGACCTACTCTTTACAAATGAACCACACATCACCTATTTATAACCTGTTGATTTCGCTTGAGTCAGTTCAAGCTAAATCATGATTTCCCTTGAACCATTTCAAGCTAAATCTTGATTTCCCTTGAACCATTTCAAGCTAATTCTTGATTTAGCTTGAATCACACAAGAACACTTTCAAGCGAAATCTACAAGTTAAACATGTAAAAACCCTAATGTGTGTTCATTCAAACTATCTAGACACAAGACTTAATGCAGACGAAGTCAACAGACATTCCATGCACCAACATAAGTCGCCATCCGCGCTTGCTCCCTTACATACAAGCACGTAAGTCGCCATACGCGCAGGCTTCTTTACATTTGAGCACGTAAGTCGCCATCCGCGCTTGCTCCCTTACATACAAGCACGTAAGTCGCCATACGCGCAGGCTTCTTTACATTTGAGCACGTAAGTCGCCATCCGCGCTTGCTCCCTTACATACAAGCACGTAAGTCGCCATACGCGCAGGCTTCTTTACATTTGAGCACGTAAGTCGCCATCCGCGCTTGCTCCTTTACATACGAGCACCAAGTTAAAAGGACACACCTAGCAACTATTCCTCACACCGGGAATGCGCAGCAACTAGCCAAGCTATTCAACAAGTCAGACTTATACAGGCAAGGTATTTTTTCACTTTATTGGGCCCACACCCTATTAGAGAAAAAATTATCTTTACATGTTATTGTTTGTTACAAATTGCATGTAATTCCTTTGGTATACGCGAAAACAGTATGGTGAACATTGTAAGCCTCACGAACGGTCTAAAAAATAGCAAGCCTCGTGCACAGTCTAGACTTACGTTCGCACAATACCATTTTCATTCGCTATACCTAAACAAAGTAATTATACACATGCAACATATTGTAATTCAAACATAAACACAAAAGATGCATGCATAACATTGCATCAACAAAGGAAAGTTACTAGTGCAGCAAGGCACCTTTAGCAGCATTTACAGCAGCAGAACATCAAAACGTTCTTTACAAAATAAACGCCAATAAACATAACTGAAGCCTCATCAGAGGTATACAGTACTTCCCCGAACACCCTAACAAGGGGGAACAACAGCCAGCTCAATCTCCCCATCAACAACTGGTATCCCTTCATTCCCAAAGGAAGGATCAGAATAACACCTGTTTCGACGCCGCCGGTACGCAAGCAAAGGCTGATCTTTCCAGTTAACCGGAAGATACTCCTTCAAGCATCGACAAGAGAGGACAACAGAACCCGTAATGATTAACTATCATATCATCTTCCTCTAAAAACGGCGTTACCAGAAACACGTCATATCTCATTAAATGAATTATGACAACGTCTGCACATATTCCAAAAAAAAAAGAAAAGACGAAAAGGTACTACATGTATTTATGTTTTATATTCAAATAACGTCATGAACGCCAGATCATGATGAAGTAGGTCAGAACAAAGAAGAAAACTCACAAGTTTTCCCCAAAGATTTATCGAAAAAACAAAAGATAATGCGCAAGAGTATTTTCTCATAAAAAATTCTCCACTTTCGCGCCAAAAACCCTGCAGCAAAAAGCATTTCTCTCTCATAGTCTAGTGCTCCACTTATTTGCATAAGAGCAACACTAGACTAGGGGGACTTGAAGGGGTAAGGTCCCAAAAAACCTCGTTCCGAGCGTTTGGACCATACCACAACCTCGATTTCCTAACCTTCTTTAGACCTTGCGCGGCTGCGCACCGGTCCAATAAAGAAGACTTAAGAGAAAAACCACAACTTCATCTTTAATCCTCTTTAGACCTTGCGCGGCCGCGCACTGGTCCAACAAAGAGGACACAGTAGAAACGAGCAACAGTCAACACTTGCGCGCCAAAGGGAAATCATAAGTCCTTGCGCTTTCTCCCACAAAGCGAAGGGTGAAAATCCTACATTGAACATTTCCGCCCAATATCCCGACTTGGATATTATTTACCCAGGCTTAGGATTTATTTATTTAGCTGATTCCACACGATAAGGAGTCACACCAGATTACAGCAGTAATCTTCTAGAAGGGCTTCAATCGTGCACCACTAAGACGGTTATAACCGCCTGTACACGTGTCGCCATCTCAGACATCCCTGAAACCACAACGATAGCATGTAATTGGAGAGTAATCTCCAATTAATCACTTTACACGTGGCAAATCCCCAGCCATCGATCTAAGCCACGATCCGTGTGCACTTACGACGGATCAAGAAGCTTGACGGAAGGAAATGTAACCGCTTACGGTGTTAGCATCTTCCGTCAACTTTTCATTAACGGGTTTTCCCGCCAAAAGGCTCCCGGTTATAAATATGAGAAAAAACTCAGGTATGAACTCAAGTTACACACACTTCTCAAATACATCTTCTTCTTCATCACCCATACTTATTCTCACACCGGAGTCGGGTCAAGGAGAGAACCCTCTTCTCCCCTTGGCGAGGCTAACGGTGCTTCTTTTTTGCAGAATTACCGGAGAAGAAGAACAGCTATAACTGGATCAATCGAGAGGAAACTAACCTTTTTATGCGGATTGAAACCCCCTAGATATCTCGGTTCCGACCATTTATCTAGTGTTTCTTCAGTGCTGTAGTGGTGGTGAAGTGGGAGAGAGGTGGTTTGCCAAGGGATGCCTTTGAAGTGAACCATGCACCCCTATTTATAGACTGAACAGAAGCCCGAACACGGCCCCGTGTCCGCTGGACACGTCCCCGTGGCCATCCTCTTTCTCTTTCTTCATTAATTACAATTGTCTGTATTAGGCTCCCCACGCCCCCGTGTTCGCTGGGCACGGCCCCGTGTGCAGAAGCGTATCTGTACTATCAAGATTTGCAAGATTTGGTGAATCTTAGCGTTGACCACGCCCCGTGCTGAGCTGGGCACGCCCCCGTGCTGGGAATAGAAGCTTCTACAACTTTGTCATTTTCTGCGGACACCTGACCACCCCTCCGTGTCCGTTGGGCACGGGGCCGTGGTCAGTCTTCTGTTTCTTTGTTTTTGCTTGGGAAGATGCTGTCGAGGGGCCGGGCATGTCACGTTTATTCGTTTTCTTTGTATTTGTGTTACTTTTTGCTGCATATTTGTTCCTTTTGTTTAATTAAGCTCGTTTGGTCTTGAAAATACAAAAGGAAGACAAAAGCACGCTTTTTCCAACATTAGTACTAAAAAATGGTTAGTTTTATGCCTCATTTGATGTCATTTATATGTTGCATTTTACACATATGACAAGGCTTATCTGGTTCTAATCTATTGAAGTTTTCATTATTTTTTTTTCTAAAATCACTAGTTGGAACCCGTTCCTACTTTGTTCAGGCCAAATTGACCCATATCCGATATGACCTTTTGTTTTATGAGGCTTATCTAGTGCTAATTTATTAATTTTTTTATATATTTCTAGAACGACTGGCCCCAACCAGAGCCCACTTTGATTAGCTTTGACCTGTTATTTAAATCGACCCATTTATTTTGCCAGAGTACTTAGAGTACTGATCTGGTGCTAACTTTATATTACTCCCACTCCCCCTTTTTCCTAACATGGTATGCTTCCACTCGAGAACAATTTGTTAAGAAATAGTGTTGGCCTGTTATCCGACCGTGTGACAAACGGCAAATAATTGGTAATCCCATACACTTTAATCACTATTTACATCACACCCTCAATTTACACTTGCAGAGTATTACCGCGTGGCGTGCGACTGACCAGAATCATGCCATCAATCATATTGAATACTTTAAAATAAGATAAATAAAGTAAATCCATAATCACTAATATGATTAGTGACTAAACATTTAAAGTTTAAAACATAGTTTAAGTTGCTAGCGGAAGCATAAGGTCTAAGGTCTCAACAATAGTTTAAAAACAATTTATTTAAATAAGAACCCAACAACGGTTCTAGATAGTCACTACACTCCTCCATGCAAACTCCAGCGCAGCACCTAAGGACCTGCAAAGCATGCATTAGTATGTCAACAAAAAGTTGGCGAGTTCACGAATTTAAAATGTTTTACACGTTTTATCCCAAAAAAACATAAGTTATTAAATTGCTTGTTTATAAAACATGTCATGGGGAGCTACCCCATCGTTAAGCTATTAAACTGTGTGGTACCGATGCTGTGACAGTAGAGTTATTTTGCCCAAGATCAATGTCTATCATCATTGATCAGTGCCAATGCATAAAAGTTCACGCCCGTCCTCTAAGGCCCGATGTGAGGTTTGTTATACCTAATAGCGTTATCAATTAATATCCCACTCGCCCGGCCCGACGATTACTCGGTATTGTCGTATGGGGACTTTATGATAGAGTTTTGTTTAGTCCACTAAAGACATGATTTATGATTATTAATTAATATTATTATGTTCCCTCGGAATATTAGGTTCCCAATCCATTGGGAATACATGCTTTTAGTGATAGTGTGAACTCACATTAGATTAGCTCGGCAGATTAAGTTATGCAAGCTAGTATGGTCAACCACGTCCTATTATGGTTACCAAGAAAATTAGGGGTCGTTTATGTAATTCACTCAAATCTTACACGCATCTAACAATTAGCATGCAAGCAAGTTGTCACAACTATGTTACTGAGTAGTTTTTAGGCACATGTTCGTAACATACACTACGACGCGCAATACACCATTTATACAATCATATAGCATGTATGAGTACCAAGAATAGCAGATTCGACACTTTATAAACTTACAAGCTTGCACAATTCATTTAATTGAAAATAGGCTGTTTTGGGGTGTCCATTTACCACCCTTACGAGATTTAAAAAATTATGATCTTTTTATGTGACGTGCCCCTCGGAGGGGTTGTTCTTGTGTTAAATTTTTAGAGTTTAACTCATAAACAAAAATTTATACAAAATCATTTACAAAGCTGCAATCAGATTCGTCACTTTCTGACTACAGCTCACGGAAAAGTTCATTTAAAAATCCTCGGATATCTGATTGACCAAATTCCAGTCGGAGGTTCGCACGGACAATTAAGAGCATCTACAGTATAAATTTCATGGTATAACTCTAAGTATTCATCAAGTTATGACTCAAAACATAACACGTAAAGTCTGCAGAAAAATGCAGCTTTAATTGCTGAAACGAAACAATTTATTTAAAATAGCAAACGACGTCCAAAAATCATGATTACAACACCATTAGAAGCGTATTTCGAATAGCACATTATAGACTCAAGAAAATCCAATTTTTGTTAAGTGATGACCCAGTTACAGCCGATTAAAGTCGGCTATAACTGTCAGACAGAACCTGTTTTCATTACCCGATCTTCCCAACCGAACAACTAACATACCCGCGACACGTAATCATTATTCACAGCAGGTTGTACGTTATATATATATATATATATATATATATATATATATATATATCAGATTTTACACATTCAAACATCAAAACCATCAAGCATCTTAACACAAAACAAGATATCTCTATCCATACATGCCTAAAACTATTACTTAGCATAACACTTGATCTTTTTATGAACCCTAACATTGTATTTTATCATCATAGCATCAATCATCATCACACATCAGAAAAAAACACAACCAAGTTAACATGATTTTTTTTGCAACCGATGTACATGTATAATTATCTAATACTATAAAGAAATAACAAGACGTCAAGAATACTAACTGAGAGACGAAAGGGATGCGAAAGAGAGTATGTTCGGATGGAAAGGAGGTCGCGAGAGGGGGAGGGGCTGTTTTTGGCTGCCGTAACTTGGAGAGGAACGGACAAGAGCTAGGGTTTTGTATTTGCCTTGTAACTTGGAGATGAAGGGACAAGAGCTAGGGTTTTCTTTTCGCTACTACTCAACACACACATGCATCCATACTTTAAATTAAAAAGCATGGGGGGGGGGGTAACTTGGAGAGGAAGGAACAAGAGCTAGAGTTTTGGTGGCCGATTGTGCTTGACCCAATGAAAGAAGATGGGTGTTGGACTGGTGTCGCAAGGGGGCAAAGGTGAGTGGATAGGGTTTGGCTGATTGGTTTTGTTTATATATATATATATATATATATATATATATATATATATACTAGTCACTTACCCGCGCGATGCGGCGGGAGTGGCAATTTACAATAGTATAATTGTTTACCGTTAGTTTATCCGTCGTCTCGTGATATATTGTAAAGTACTTAAGTTAGTTTTCTTATTCGTGATATGATGACACTGGTTTTTCTGTTAGTTTATCGATTCTTTGGTGATCTTCTACAAAAGAGTACAAAACAAGGAAGTAGATGTAATTAAAAACAAGAAGAGTTCAAAACAGTCAAGTAGCTGGACAAAACAATAAAAACAAAATGCGGGGAGTCTCTTGTATCTCTTCCTGTTTTACCAATACATCCGTTCGCTTATGACTTTCTTGTATCTTCTCCTCTACTGTTCCAGATTTCGACACATAAAAAAAATGTTAGACGCTTACAGGTGATTTAAAATAGTAATTAAAAGGTAATTTCTGGAAGCAAATAAGGCACAAAATCTACTAACTTACCTTCTTTTTGATACGCATGCGATTAATTAATCACGCAACACTTCCTGGTAGACAACATTTGATGTGTAAACTCCGCGTTGTTTGAATTCTTTGGCGAGATGTACCAACACCTTCGTACTTTGTCTTGAAATCCCTCTTGATAACGCGAGTTTTTTTAGCGAGTTTTTTTTCAAAGTGGTGTTGATGGAAAAAATATTTACCATAATAGTTTTGTTTCAAAAGTATTTACTAAAATGGTGTTTTATCTTTTTTAATAGTTTCTCACTCCTAATTTCATTGTTTAGTTTCACTTTATTAACTACATTATATATTTTTTTATCAAACTTGCTTTAAACCTTTTTGCCTCGTCACTTATCAATGAATATTTTTAAATTACTGTATTTGAAAATTCAACATGTTCCAATATAAGTGAACACAAACGTACAGTAGATGATCTTGTTCTTGTTTACTTTTTAATAAAATCAATATTATAATGTTATAATCATGTATGTCTTCTTAAGGAACAGTATCAAAGAAAAAAAATATGTAACTAAACTGATTTATCAGCATACGCAGTCAAATGAAATGGTAACACAGCCAAATCTAATACCTTGAACACAATTACAGTAATGTGCAGTGATTTTAAATGTAATTTTTCTCCATAAGTGATGTGTAGTCATTACACATAAATGAAAAATGAAATCATTCAGGAACCAAGAAGTCTTGTAATAATAAACAAGTAATAATAAACAAGTATGAATGTGGACTAACTTATCACATTTATCATCACCTGGTAGTAAGCCAAGCATGTGAGAACCACAAATATAAAATGTGCAAAACAGGTAAAGAAAAAGTGACTTCAGTAATAGGTAAAGAAAACTTTACTGTAACGCGAATATATGCAAAATAGGTAAAGAAAAAGTGACTTCAGTAGCAAAAGTAAGAATATCTTGCTTCACAATCTATATTGTCATCGTGAGAAATAATGCAATAATAAAACAATCGGTGTATCAAACATTGTTATCACTATGTAAGATTACATACAACACACATACAAAATAAAACAGTCAAATTGTGAGAAATACTTACCACAACGCAGGACCAAGATGTTAAAAATAGAGAAATAATGCAATAATCAAATGTAGAGGTGAGAAACAATGCAAGACCCAGATGAAAATAGTATTCTGAAATGAAATAAAACACAATTTGTTAGGAATACAAATATAACAAAAGTGAGCTTTAAAAGTAACCTTAAGTTAAACTGACACTAACTTACAATTAGACGGTTGAATGGATTTTCTGAATAATGTTCATCCTACGTAGCAGCAAACTGAAGGTGAAGGTGGGTGTGAAGTGTTTGTGGAAAGTTAGATGGAGTTTATGAAGTTTAAATTTACTATATATAATGTCAAAAGTAAAGTAGTAGTTGTACTTTTTTCAAACTGAATATATAATGTCAAAAAAGTAGACATCTACTTTTTAACCCAACCCAGCTGTAAGTTGACAAAAAAAAAAGCTGTAAGTAGATGTATAGAGCATACTACTGAATTCTGACCTATGTTCACCTCTTTTCAGCATACTGCTGACTTCTGACTACTGTTCACCTCTTTTCAACCTTCTGACCATCGTTGACCATTGTTCCCTCTTTTCGACCAAGCTGAGTTCGGACAGCTGTTCCCTCTTTTCACCCTTCTGACCACTGTTGACCACTATTCCCTCTTTTCAACCCAGCTGTTCACCTCTTTTCAACCTGTGCACATAACATCTTTTAGTTGGGCTTGTTCAAATATTAGTACAAAACCAACAAGATATTGGTTTCTTGTTTAAAACCAACAAAACCAACAGAAGTTAGAAAATGAAGTATATCTTCTTAACGAACAGTATCAAAGAAAAAAAATATGACACTAAACTGATTTATCAACATACGCAGTCAAATGAAATGGTAACACAGCCAAATCTAATACCTTGAACACAATTACAGTAATGTGCAGTGATTTTAAATGTATTTTTTCTCCATAAGTGATATGTAGTCATTACACATAAATGAAAAAAGAAACCATTCAGGAACCAAGAAGTCTTGTAACAATAAACAATAGGGGACAATATAACCTGTTTAGGCCCTTTGATTGTGCTTAATGTTGGCTGCCTTTGATTGTACTTATTGCTGGCTGCCTCCCGTCGCTTCTTGCTAAGGGTGATGTTAATAATAAACTTCGATGCCTTTCAAAAAAACATGAGGTGGTGATGGATGTCTTGGACAGCATTGCACGCTCTTTTTTGACAGCTTGTATACTGAAAAAAGGAACCAAACAACTCAATAAAAATATATCTTATAACGGACATCAATAAAAATGTATCATATAACAAACATATTTAATAACGGACATCAATAAAAAGGTATCTTATAAGAGACATATATAATGGAAAAGTAATAATATAAATTACCTTGACAACTGAAGCCAAATTATCATCTATTATGTCACTGGCCTCTTTTGCAACCATATGCCTTTCCTATAGATCCGTATATTCTCGACCTGTACCAACCATGATTCAAACAATCTGTAATCAACATAAATGGGACAGTCGGGTTGACTTGGGTTGCCCTAAACACCTTTTGTTCCAAAAACTCTTTATTATTAATAAAATTGTGTGATAAATATATATTTTGAGAAACCTCATATATGTTTTATATGAACTTCGGCCTACATCCATTTAACTTGTTCAGCCCATTTAACCAACGTCTTTTATGGCT
>JARYGA010030112.1:0-43077 GCA_030545235.1 Helianthus tuberosus | reverse complement strand
GATTGCTGTCTACCTGCCTTAGCAACGATAGTACTATAGTTTGGACTCAGCACCTGTTCACTCACGGGTTGTTAAGGACAATACTTCACGTGTTCGCAGTGGTGAACATGTGATGCGCACTCGCTACTCGCAGTCAAATCGTAGTCATTGGTATCGATAGGATCTTTGTCGATAACTTACATGCTTCACATTATACGTTGTACATGCTGGTTATGCGTAAACGATTTTCGAACTCTATTATGCTATATCAAACTTGTATGCTCACCTTTACACTATGTGTATTGACTTTATTTTAACGTATTAGACAGGTGCTTAAGATGCTAGGGATTGTTGTGCTTTGGTGAATCAAGCTAGGGGTCTAGTTATGTCACGCTTAAATCTGAGTCGTCGGAACAGTATTTGTTTATGAGACAATTATTTGTAATAACTGTTTTTATTTGGATATGTTGTGGTATGGGACATGACATTTAATTATCTGGTAATGAATAGTTGTTATGGATACTCATGGACAATCTGTTTCGCTCAGTGCCATGCCCCGATGTTTCCGCCATCGGTTGGGGTGTGACAATATATATATATATATATATATATATATATATAGGGCCATGATCATTTCAGAACCATAAATATTTACAGAACTCGCAGAACTCCTAACAAACAATCTTTTTATTTATATATTTTTAATTTTAGGATAATTTTATCATTTATTATGTGTATTTTTACGATTACATACATGTTAAGAGTAATTTTATCATTTTTATATGTAATTTTATAATTACACATATGTAAACTAGTTTTTTTACATATATGTAATTAGTTATGACACATATATATGATTTTGGCAATTAAACATATATAAACTACTTTTAACATGTATGCAATCAAAGAAATACATATAATAGATGATAAAAATATCTTAAATACAAAAACTTATATATAAAATGATTGTTTATTAGGAGTTCTGAAAGTTCTGTAGTTATTTAGAGTTCTGAAATGAACTCAACCCTATATATATATATATATATATATATATATATATATTCAGTTTTTTACTTTAACAATAATAACCTTTTATAAAAAAAAGTTGAAAAAGAAAATTAAAAAAAAGTAATTGGATGACAGTGGTTCTCTCAACTTCTTAAATAACTTGTGATTCACTAAGGATTCTTACCCTACAATACGAAGTATAAAATAAGAGAAGCGAGAAAAATTAATCTTAAGCTTATATAAACGGACACACTATTTTATATTTATAGCTATATATTTCTTTTTTAATTTTGGAATGTGTAGTTATATATGTGTAATACTAATGGGGAACTCGTGTGTTTCGGTAGAGTCGACAATTTGCAGCGTTGTACTCGTTTTTCGTTTGTTTATCGAATGCTACGGTTTTTGTTAGGTTCTAAGTAACATAAAACAATTAGTATTAACATGAGTTATGCTTATTTTTTTGTTTAAACGCCAAAATTGAATTAAATAACAAAATTATGTCATAAATACCAAAACTATTAAATACCTTTGTTTAAATACCGAAATTGCATTAAATATCAAAATTCTTAATACCAAAAATGACCATCGTAGGTGTCTTAAGTAAAATATTAATTGTCATAAAGAGAGAGTACTATTATAGATAATCATGTGCCATTAGATAAATATTTTTAAACTATCAAACCGGTAAAACCGAATCTTTAAACCATAAAACTCTAAAACTAAAATTAGTTAGCAATTAGATTCATATTTTCCACTTAACAATTCTTCCATGAACGAAGATTACAATCGATTGGGATGACTTTATAAAGTAAAAAACAAAATTTTCCAAAGTTATTACAAAATTTGGGCTCGTTAGAGTAGAATAATAAGGGAATAACCATCTCTTTCAAAATAGTCTCAAAAAGGCCAATGTAGTAGTTGGGGTTCAAAGATCACAAGCCGATATGATAATTAACATTTTGTCATCATTAATATGGCTTTACACAGCCAATCTCAGTTTTATACAAATCAAACATATTTTAATTATAACAAGTCTTGTATAAAAAGGAGCTAAATTATTGAATACAATTAGTAATTATAAATTTATGGACACAAATCACGAATTTCATATATTTTTCTTATACGGCTAATGAATTTTCCAAATAGGCTGACGTAATTGTTAGATTTTTTAACTAAACCAAATTATCACCAACATTATATTTGTCAATTTGTACATCTGTTTGTCAATTTGTACACCTCTTTGAATACTTTATTAAGCTTGTTACTGTACTCCACCTAAAATCTCTCTCGTCTAGTACACGATTTGTATTGACAAGAAGTTGTATACCTTATATCGTTAAACATGGTTCATTGTGTTGTTTGTTTAACATGATCATTCATGATTAAATGTTTGCTAAAATATGTTTTTCTTGTTACATGATCTTGAATGTTAAGATGACACTTTGCATCTAAGGGTGCGGATTTTTGACAAGATATAATCCTAACACGAAATTAGGAGTTTGGATTTAGTAAAATAGTTTGTGTTCGTGTCAACCCGAGGGTTTATAGGTTAACCCGTTTAACCAACTATTTTATACTTTATTTTATTAAATTGTTTTTATGTTATCCATTAAATTAGTTAAGTAATTTAAAGCAATCTTAAAAACTAATAGAGACATTGTCGTAAAATTTGTATAATTAAAATTAAATTGTAAATGATTTACATGTGAAATGTAAATTAATGTATCAATAAATAAAAATAAAAATCCTAAAAATAAAAATCGGATTAAACGGACCGTGTTAGTGTCGATCATGAATATTCGTGTAGCATTCAGGTTCATATGTCTGACACGATTTTCAGGTTCGTTTCATGATCGGGTTCGCGTTGAGTTGGGCTCGCCAACCATTGAACATGACCGGTTTAGTACCCATGTTTGAGTCTGTTCTGTAATGCGACGTTATGGTGATGGTTACAAGATTTATTTTATGCTGTTTTTATTTTTTAAACATTTATTCAACTTCTCAAATTATAATCCATGAAGTTTTAGTTTTTTTGTTCGTCCTGTGATTGGCCTCACGTTGTAATCATAAAAAGTAACTAAATTAGGCAAAATCACCTTAAATTCCACTTGATTTGCTGTCATTTCACACTACATTCTTTTTTATCCTTTGAGTTGAGGGTGGGCCGTGGGGGATGGGTTAGTATAATAAGTCTATTTATAAACGACATAAAAGTAACATATGTTTGGCATTTTCTTTTGGTCTAAAAGAAGATGGGTTATAAAGAAAGAAAAAATGAAGCCATATTTTCGTGGCCAAATTTGTGTTAACAGTATCGGACATGAAAGGCACCTTCATGGATATCGAGGTGTTGGAAAATTTTATATAAAAAAATCTTAGTTATTCTTTCATGTGTTATATTATAAAACTAGGTTATAACCCCGTGTATTACACGGGGATAAATAAATCTATCTACTATAATAAAAGAAACCAATTTTGGGACACTTGACATTATTATAAACCATCCTTAATTGTAGATAATTATTATTTAATTTAAATTATTAAATATTAAAATTAATATAAATCTATCAACTCTAAATCATTGGCATAAACTTAAATTCAAATCGTAAAGTCTTATTTAAACTAAAAAGCATTGTTTCACTTAACTTAACAGTAGATAAACATGCATATTATTTATTGTTAATGTTATTATTGTTAAGTATGAGAAATTATATTAAATAACTTATTAATCAAACCAAAAATTTTAAATAGTATTAACCTAATTTAAAAAATAATAAAAAAATCCATTTTGATTTAGAAATATTTTTTTTAATAATAGATAAACCCGTATAATACACAGGGTTTTTAAAGATATAACATTTTTTTTTATTATTTGCTATATAAAATTAAATTTATTCAACCCGTACAATACACAAAGTATTTTTTAAATATAATTTTTTTTAGAGTTAAATGCCATTTTAGTCCCTGTGGTTTGGGTCATTTTGTCAGTTTAGTTCAAATGTTTCATTTTTAACCCGTGGGTCCAAAAAGGTTTCACAGTTGCCATTTTAGTCCACTTGGTTAACTTCATCCATTTTTTCTGTTAACGAGAAGGCCAATTCGGTCATTTTGTATGTAATTCTGTTAACTAAAAGGGCAATTCAGCCATATAAAATGACCGAATTGGCCTTCTCGTTAACAGAAAAAACGGATGAAGTTATCCCAGTGGACTAAAATGGCAACTGTGAAACCTTTTTGGACCCACAGGTTAAAAATGAAACCTTTGGACTAAACTGCCAAAATGGACCCAAACCACATGGACTAAAATGGCATTTAACTCTTTTTTTTTTATTATTTAGTATATAAAATTACATTTCTTCCACCCGTGAATACACAAGGTTTTTTTTAATGATAACTTTATTATTGTTTGGTATATAAAATTACTTTTATTCAACCCGCACAATATGCGAGGTTCTTAAAGATATACTTTTTTAGAGTTAATTACATAGTTAGTCCCTGTGGTTTGCACAAAGTAATATACTTAGGTACTAATAGTTTAAAATCACCTTCTAGGGTATTAAATTTTAATTTTGTAACGTTTGGAGGTATTAACGTTAATTGTTTGTTAAACTATTAGTACCTAAGTATGTTATTTTGTGCAAACCACATGGACTAACTATGTTAATACCCTAGAAGTTAATACCTTCAAAGGTTACAAAATGAAAAGTTAATACCTTAGAAGGTGATTTTAAACTATTAGTACCTAAGTATGTTATTTTGTGCAAACCACAGGGACTAACTATATAATTAACTCTTTTTTTATTATTTAATATATAAAATTATATTTATTCAACACATGTAATAAATAAGATTTTTAAAAATATATTATTTTTTATTTAGTATATAAAATTATATTTATTAAACTCGTAATACACGGGGTTCTAACCTAGTAAATTTTATATACTAAACAATAAAACAATATATCTTTAAAAACCCCATTTATTGTACGGGTTGAATAAATATAATTTTATATATTAAATAATAAAAAGTTATATCTATAAGAATCATATTGTACGGGTTGAATAAATGTAATTTTATATACTAAATAAAAAGTTATATCTTTAAAACCACGTATATTACACAAATTGAATAAATATATTGTTTACCAAATAATAAAATAATACATATTTAAAAAACCTCATTTATTACACGGGTTGAATAAATGTAATTTTATATACCAAATAATAATAAAAAAATTACATCTTTAAAAATATGTGCATTACACGGTTTGAATAAATGTAATTTTCTGTACTAAATAATAAAAAATATATATTCTTAAAATAATCCCGTGTATTGTACGAATTGAATAAATCTAATTTTATATATCAAATAATAAAAAGTTATATTTTATAAAACCTCTTGTATTACATGGGTCGAGTAAATGTAATTTTGTATAGTGAAAATACAAATATTTAATATATTAATACAAAGTTTGGTTTACGTGATAAAAATATATTATTTTGTTGTTGCAAAATTTGTTAACGAAATCTCAATAAATTTAACCCTTTATTTAAAACTCCGTAAATGTATCCCTAAAGTGGTTTGTTTTATTATATAGTATAGATAGATTAAGTTTTTTATATTAATATCTCATACTTTAATATATTGCTAGACATAATTAAGGTTTAAATTGTTTTAGTTCTAGTTAAGTTAGACTGAATCAAAAGTGGGCTAAGCCCATTTTCACGTATTAAGATCAGTATGCGGACCTATTTGATAGTTCAATATTTTTAATAAGAAATTAAGCTAATAATATTTAGTCAGAGGGTTATCTATAATACAAAATATTAAATTAAATAATATTTAATAGAAGAGTTATCTATAATTAATTTAGAAGAGATTAAACTAAAATAATAATTATCTATAAGAGATGGCCTAATATGATGACAAGTGTCCCTAAAATAGTTTCTTTTATTATATAGTACTAGCGGTAAGACCCGTGTGCAAACACGGGTCATTTCTTATAAAACCATGCATAACAAATATAAATGATGAATATAATTATATTTATATAGACTTATAAATAAAATAAATAAATAAGTCAGTCAGTCGGTAAATACTTAAAGTTTAGAGTATAAAAACTTAAAGTTTAGATTGTGCTGAGTCTTGTTTTTCTTCCATAAGTGTCTGAAGAACCATTTTGATGATGTATTCTTCTTGAGCCTTGTCTTCTTTTGTTAATTCATCCATCTGGTTTTGTTTCCTTCTTTGATAAAGGATGGTAGCATGTGGAGCAGTGGGTCTCCTGATTGGCAATTTTTGCTGTTTGACTGGAACCACTGCTTCCGGATAATCAGGCTTTTTAGGAGCAGTTGGATCTCTTTTCCTTAACTCTTCCAACCTTTTGTAGGTAGCTAACACCTTTTCTTCTGTCCACCTTGTAACCTGGTTCCTTGACCTATAATCAGCAGTTATCAGCTCTTCTTTCATTCTTTTCAGTTTCAAGGCCCTTTTTGGTCTTTTTTTCTTGTAATTGGCCCAGACTGGAAGAGTTTGCTTTACCTTGTCTTGAATCATCTTTTGAATTGTGGCTGTCTCCTCTTGCAGTTCACTGATGGTCCATTCTTTGTATTGATACTTTTCTGCCCTGTACTTCTTGTATGCCATGATGTATTCAAGATAGTCATTTCTCATGCTTTCATCATCTTTTTCTGATAATTTCTGACAAAGGACTTTTGAGAACTGCTCTAAAGTTCTAACTTTGGTGAGCATGTATTGCAAATTTCTTTGAATCTCTTTGTCAGACTTTCCCTCTGTGTCTCTTTTAGATATATCCTCTGCTTGTTGGACCTTTATTTTGAGATATTCTTCTATATTTCTTGGCAAAGGATAATCTTGAACAGATGGGAGTTTCCTCTTTTCAGGATCATCTTCAAAGTAGAAGGATTTGATTTCCTCCCTGACTGCTGGAAGATCTAGAGGATATTGTACTCCTGCAGGGACAATGGCAGTGTTTTGATTGAAGGGTTGAACTGAAGATAATGGAACAGGGTTTGGAATGGTGACAAGGGACAGTGGTTGTGTAGATGTTAGAGTTGGGGAAGTGTCATCTTCCAGTACAATGTTTGTTATCCTTCTCCTTTTGTGCTTTGGAGAAGTTGGTGATGTATTTGTGGGTTGAGTGACAGTGATTGAAGTAGTGGGTATCTGACTAACAGCTGTTGAAACAACTGGTGTTTCAACCACTGTTTTCACTACAACAGTTGATGTGTCAACTGTTGTTTTCTGCTTTTTGGCAGGTGGTTTTTGTGGTGGTGATATTGTTTTTGGTATGGCAGTGGATTGAGTGTGGGTTGATGTAGTAGTGATGGCAGTTGTTGGGATAACATCTGTTGGTTTAGAGGTTTGATGAGAGGAACTTTTAGGGATTTGAGGAGTTTGTTTGGTGGTTTTGGAAGGTGTGGTTTTGGGTTGGCTTACTTTTCTGGTAGGCTGTCTTCTTTTAGGTTTAGAAGTACTCTGCTCTTCTTTTTCCATCAAAACTTTCTTCTCCTCCTCAAACCTTTTAGACCCTTTTATTTCCATTGACTCTTTCATGTTTGCCTTTAATGCAGCAAATGCATTTTGAGTCTCATAAACCTTTTTGGAACCATCTGGCCTTGGGATTTCTACCACAAGTTTGGACATTGAATCTGGTGGCATGTATAAACCATCTTCTTTTCCCTTTAGTTTTCTCCCCCTTTTTAGCATCATCAGGATTTTCAACATAGATGATTGAAGGATGAGCAGTGCCAGTGGTTTGAAGCAGATGAGCTTTAATGGCTTTGATATCTGCTTGAGTATCTTTGTACCTAGCTTCCATGAAATTTCTGACCATTTGAAGTTTAACTTCATGCTGTTGATATGCATATTGTCTTTGTTTGTGAAGCAGAGGTTGAAACAGATGCCATAGCTCAGCAGGGGATGGAGCAGATGTTGCAGATGGTGCAGCAGTCGGTGTAGCCTTTTGAGCTTGTAATAACTGTTGCAGCATAGTTTTGATTTCTGCAACAGATGTGTCAAGTTTATCAACCCTCTCCGTCAATTCTTTGTATTTTAAACCATCACCCAAGTTAATGGGATCATCTGATTTCCCACCAGTGGTGGTTGTATCAGTGGTTGACTTAGATAAAGTTTCCAAAAAATCATCCACTGATGCCCCTTGTTCTCGGTACTGAGGACTTCTTTCTTCAGCAGAGGTTACCATTTTAAGGTCACCAGTGTATAATGGAAACACACCAGTGGACACTATGGTTCCCAAAGAAGAAATTACCTTCAAGGGAGTCTCACTAATGAAACTACTGTCCAGGTGTAAACCAGTGGGTTCAACACCTGTAGTAGCTGCTCCACTTGAACAACTGACAGGAATTACTTGTAATTCCTGCAGTGTAGCCTCCTCAACTGTTAGTGGGTTAGCAGAGATAGAGACCAGACTCAGTCACTTGTTGTGGTATATTCTCATTGACAGGTGATTGAGAAGAACTGATTTGTATTTGGGCTATATCAAGTGCATCCAACAGAGGTATCATTGATAGTGGGAGTTGTGCAGTGACGATAGGGGTAGAAAGAGAATTTGCCCCGAGAGCTGGGCTGTCGAAGATAGATTCAAGTGAATCCATTGCTTCATATTATGGTGTCCCTGTTGATACAACCTGATCCTTTTGAGAGGATGCAGGAGGAGTTTTAGGCTCAGGTTGAGATCTTTCTTCCATCTGCTGTGAGGAAGTAGCAACAGTGGTTTCAGGTGACTTTTTTGTTGTCACAGGTGTTACCTCTGGGATCTCATCTTCCAGAGTCACCTTTTTGGTGGGTTTGGGGGGATTTTGGATACTTTTCTTTTTAGTCTTTTTGGTGATTTTTGGTGTGGGTTTCACAACAGGGTTTGTGCTACTGTGATCACCAGGAGCAGTGGGCTCAACAGCAGGGGGCCTGAGGAGCAGTTGTTGCTGCTAAATTCTGCTCAGGTACTTCTGTTTGTGTTTTTGAAGGTTTTGAAAGCCTTATGAATGTTTCAGAAGTGAGGCTGTTTATTTGAATAGGATTTCCTTGGATAAGCACATGTGCATTATTCTTTGAAAATTTCTTTTGAAGATAAAAACTTAAAAACCTTGGAAACAATAAAAATGATTTTTTATTAACATTCTTAACCATATTGTTGAAAATCTCCTGAGAGTAGTTAAAATTTTCTTCAGCCATGATAGCATAACCCAGATATTGGATTTTCAATGGTATTTCATTAAAAGTTGTTGTTTTATTTGACACACACATGAGGAGGGTATGGAATAAAAACCTCATGGCAGGAGGAAAACTGCCCTTTTGTAAAGTATCCTTTTTCATTTCTTCTTCATACCCTCTCTCAATGAAATCAGTTTGGTACTCTGTTTTTGGGAAAGAGCTTTTACCTGTAAGATCATTGGTTTCAAAAACCTCTGAAACGGTTTGAGGTGTGATGGTAACTGGAATTCCCCTTATTGATGAAGTAATAGCTAAGGTCTTTTTGTCCTTAGTTTCAAGCTTTGCTTTTTTCCAGAACTCTCGTTGGGTATCCAGGTAGATGGTTTCATTGTAGGTCAATAAAGTTTTGTACTTTGAAGATGAAAGTGCATCAATCACGGAATGAAAATCTGTGTTTTGACTTGTTTTTGCAAGTGTACACAGGTAGTTATGACGGGTTTTGAATGGAAGATCCATGATAAATCGAAGGTGGTTAAGAACGAAGAAAGAAGATGAGTGATTTGAGAGAATTTGGTGAAAACTGCTATTGAAAGGAATTTTGAATTCGACTCGACAGTCAAAACCCTGTTTGGGGTTTTGATCAGGGTTTTATTGGTGGAAAAAGTGAATGCTGATGTGGCAGCGGTTACAAAAGATCTGATGGCTAAGTACTGTCCACGTGACAACCTCTGATAAATAATGGATGACAGTTGTTAGGAAACCACTGATGAATCAATATCAGTGGTTTACAGTGCTGAAAATGAAAACAGTGGCTGACTATAACTATTAGTGGATAGCCTATTAGTGGTGTCTTTAAGGCAGTGATACCAAAATCCAGCAGTTGACTTTGAAGCCATAGCAGTTGGGCTGTACAGCTTGCAGCAGCAATATACTCTGCCTCAGCAGTGGATGTTGAAACAGCTGCTTGCTTTTTGCTTTGCCAAGACACTAAGCAATTGCCTAGGAATTTGCTTTTTGCTTTTCCTTCAACCTCCACAAAACACTATTTTAACCCAACAGTTGTTTACAACCACCGTTTTAACCCAACAGCAGTTTCAACCATAGTTTTCTCCACAATAAATACATTTAACCCAACTGTGGTTTCAAACATCTGTTTTCCTCCATCTGTTGACCAAATTCAACAGATGTATCAACTACTGTTTTATTTTCAAGCATGTTCCTTCTCCAAAAAAAAAAAACAATATTTTAACCCAACAGTCGTTTCAATCCCCTTTAACCTCCACAAAACACTATTTTAACCCAACAGTGGTTTAAACCACCGTTTTAACCAAACAGAGGTTTCAACCACAGTTTTCTCCACAACACTCTGCTTTATCTCAACAGTAGTTCCAAACATCTCTTTTCATCCATCTGTTGACCAAAGTAAACAGATGTATCAACCACTGTTTTATTTTCAAACATCTGTTCCCAATAACAGAGCTTTGATCATTTAAACAGACCTTTGCCAATATTACAAGCTTTTACACTCTCAAACCTAAATATTTATTTACTTAATTTAAATAACAAACATGGTTAATAATTTTAACACAACTAATTATATAAAAACTACAAGTGTCAAACAGAGGTAACTATATAATAAACAAAGTTCAAAACAGCAAACAACAATCAATAGAATACAACATACTAATTCCAAATCAATAGGCGAAACAGCATACAAAGTTAATCCATCTGTTGACCCAAGTCAACAGATGTATCAACCACTGTTTTATTTTCAAACATTTGTTCCCAATAACAGAGCTTTGATCATTTAAACAGACCTTTGCCAATATTACAAGCTTTTACACTCTCAAACATAAATATTCATTTACTTAATTTAAATAACAAACATGGTTAATAATTTTAACACAACTAATTATATAAAAACTACAACTGTCAAAACAGCAAACAACATTCAATAAAATACAGCATACTAATTCCTAATCAATTGGTGAAACAGTAGTCTCGATAAGTAAAGCTCCTTTCGGACCATTGTAGTTGTTAACATGTTGGAGATATTTCAGAAGTTTGTTGCTCAGATCAACTTCAAGCATATTCCCCCAGATGCTTGTTATCAGCCACTTGTTGTCTTCAATTATATTAGTCCTTTGGCGCCTATCTACATAATCAACTACACGAGGATTATTGAAAACAAACACCTTCATCCAGCCTTCTTCTTCATATCTGAGCAAATCAGCAGTTAGCTCAACAGACTTTCCAATAACAATCAAATGCAGCCTCTTTGTGATGGTCAAAAAATGCCCTTGGCAAGGATTGACTACAATACTCTCTGGAAAACGAAGAATTCTGAAAGTCTCACTCAGAACATCAAAAGCAACGATGTTCCTCTCACCTAGTGGATACCAATAATTTGAAACCATAAAATATATGGTTTTATCAGCATAAACTCCTGTAGACCATGAATAACTACTTGAACCATAATTGTTTACGCTACCGAAATTTATTGTTCTCCATGACTCACGACGTCGTGAGTAAACACGAGCAGCAGCTACATTACGGTAACATCTGATGTTCAGCACTTTCAAATCATTGAATTGATCAAAATAAATTCCACCAGTATCAGAGTTTCGATCATGATTGTAATTGAAGTAGTCATCAGACAAAACCTTATAGCGCCTGGTAGTTGGATTCCAAAGAATCAGCTCACAGCAAATCCCTTCATTGCAAACTAACAACAAACCATTAAATGACGATAGAATACGTAAGAAGCTCGGGTGGGCATTGTTAGGAAAACTTAAGGTTTTGCTTCTAACAACATCCAAATTACCAGCAACTACGTCGTCAACGACAATTTACGTGTCTTTAAAGGAGAGTAGTTTCTTTTGTACCGAATCTCCACTTCAGAGAGCATGCATCATCTGAAATCCATGACTTGACAATTCCCTATAAAAATTCTTGGAAAGACATTTGAAACGGCCAATATCTTCTGCAGAGAGCCTTGTGAAAATCTCGTCAACAATCACTTGAAACCCAAATTTTCCATTTTGCAGTGAACCAATGCGTCTTTGAAAGTAAAAGAAATTGTAATGATATTGATAAACAAAAAACTTTTGAAGATGATTGAGTAGATGGATGAAAACGGTAATGATCAAAACCTATGCCCAATGTATTTTATATACCCAATGAAGGCGGTTATGACTAAATACATCGTCAGACGAAAGAATATGATGTGACACTCATTAGGCTTTTAATGCATTTCCATGGGAAAAATATAAAATTAAACACGTTATTATAATTACAATTAACCTCTTCATTTACCATAAGACGCCTTTACCATAAGACAGAACTGATTGAGTGACGTGCATTAATTGAAAAGTACATATCCCCAGTCATTTTGAATTTGAAATTACCGGCAATTTCAAAACCACTGCTAAGGTATATGTTTGCCAAAGGAAACATCCGCTAAGTTATACTTTCTTGGCGATGGGCAGTAGTTTGCACTCTTGAATGTGGGCCAGACCTTTGACATTTAAATATAGAGCAGTAGTTTGAAATTAAATGTATTTTAACTCAGATAAAAAATCTCAGATAAAAAATTGACACATCAGCAATCATCATTTAATCATAACTCAGATAAAAAAATCTATTCATTTGCAATACAAAGATATTGCGAACATCTGTTAAAGTAGGAGATGTTCGCAACCGTAGCAAGTCAAACAAATGTTGGGCAGTAGTTTGCACTCTTGAATGTGGGCCAGACCTTTGACATTTAAATATAGAGCAGTAGTTTGAAATTAAATGTATTTTAACTCAGATAAAAAATCTCAAATAAAAAATTGACACATCAGCAATCATGATTTAGTCATAACTCAGATAAAAAATCTATTCATTTGCAATACAAAGATATTGCGAACATCTGTTAAAGTAGGAGATGTTCGCAACAGTAGCAAGTCAAACAAATGTTGGCAACAACAGATGTTGGGCAGTAGTTTGCACTCTTGAATGTGGGCCAGACCTTTGACATTTAAATATAGAGCAGTAGTTTGAAATTAAATGTATTTTAACTCAGATAAAAAATTGACACATCAGCAATCATCATTTAATCATAACTTAGATAAAAAATCTATTCATTTGCAATACAAAGATATTGCGAACATCTGTTAAAGTAGGAGATGTTCGCAACAGTAGCAAGTCAAAGAGATGTTGGCAACAACAGATGTTGGCCATTGAGAGGAGGAAATTATTCGAAAAGCTCTATTAGGAAACAACAGATGTTGGCAACAGTAGCAAGTCAAACAGCCGTTAGATCATCAAATGATGATTTAGAGCATATGTTCTCTTTTGGCAAACTTTAACTTTGACAGATCTATACACTAACAGAAATTGATACAACATCAACATAATCTAATTAAACTCAGAGGAAATTTCACTTCTACATCAAAAGTACCGATCTGCAATAATCAGATGATATTAAAAATTACATAATAATACTTATTCAGCTTAAAATTACAACGAAACTTTAAAATCTAACAACAACACCAAGAAATTTACGAACCTAACAGTAAAAATTTAGTGCTTTTAGCTTAAAATTTAGTGCTTTTAGCTTTAAACTCCATCAATGTATATCTTCGACAATCGCCATGAACTCCACGGAAGTACTGAATGCATCAACATCAGGTTTCTAGAAAACTGATCTCTCATGAACATACCAAGATGCAGTACATGAAAACACTTCTTCAGCTGTTGAAGAGTAGCCCTGTCCTCATATACTTAATCCTTAACTTGCTTCATAAAGAACTGCTTTAAACCAAACTTTATGCTTCTTTTAATACAAAAAAGGCAGGAAAGACCATTACTCTAGTAAGATAAAATCTTATCTTACAGCAGTAGCAGATCCTTTCTTGCGTTTAGTAGGAACTACTGCGGGTTCTACATCATCATCATCATCTGCCCAAAGTCATATATAATCATCATTTAGTCATAAGCAAAAATTATTTTAAATGTACATTTAATAATCTTTCTTTGTGTTTAATTTAACTTTATGCTTCTTTTAATACAAACCTATAATAACCCGCAGCAGATTGTATGAATTTCAAACAACTGTGATTAGACTGAAATATAAAGCGAGAATTAGAGTATAACACTTCAAAATTAAAAATTAAAAATTTCAAAATTGGAGTAGCAAAAAAAACATACTTTAAACGATGTTGGAACAATGATGCTGGAAACAACCGTAGAACAATCATCATCATCATCTGCAGCAGATCATTCACAATCATCATTTAGTCATAAATCAGATAACAAAACTTTAGTAAAAATCAAAATAAAAAACAAAAACAAACATAATCATATATATCACATTACCATGATCAAGGCAAACCACATATCCCCAAAATTTGTTCTGAAAGTGGATCAGAGAGAGCTTCAGTTTTCTCTTATCCTTTATGAACAAATGTCGAGTATTGAGAAGAAGGGATTTGAGGGAGAGATACATTAGAAATGTGGTTTGAAAATACAAAAGAAGAGAACACGAGAATGTAAATATGAAGAGTGAAATGAGAATATAAATCAGTTTATATAAGAAGATGATTGACAGAAGTGAGTGAGTGACATGCATTAATTGAAAATTACATATCACCATGCATTTTGAATTTCAAATTACCAGCAATTTCAAAGCATCTGCTAACGTATACGTTTGCCAAAGGAACCATCTGCTACTTTCTTGTAGATGGGCAGTGGTTTGCCCTTTGGAATGTGGGCCAGACCTTTAACATTTGAATACACAAGGCAGTGGTTTGAAATTAAATTAAATTAAATTTATTTTAAAGTGATTTATATATTAGGCTTTATGATGTAATAATGACATAAGAAAAGCATTGTTGGACAGCCTCTCCTGCTGACACATCAGCTTTTCTTATGTCATTGGAATTTCTCCTTTTATAGAAAGTATAGATAGATGATTGGTCAGAGATACATGACATTCGGGATCGGGATTTTCAGGATCGGGACGGTATAGGTATCGGTACCCAATTTTGGCAAAATTCGGGATCGGGACGGGATCGAGATTTGCTCATCCCTAATACATGTTGCTTATCTACTTTTGTTTCTCATCAATTCAGACTAAAAATCATGGCATACATGTACATGAATCACCCCTTTTGTATCAACTTTGTATACCATGAGCAAACTTACCCTCAAGTGACAAAACTCAACGAATACATAACATACACCAACATAGTATCCGTTTTTATCGCATATATAAATGAGGCGAGACGACGGCAAAATACTTGATCTAGCTATTTAATACTTGAACTTTAGACAAGTATCAATAATTCATACACATTCAGAACAAGATTGTACATATGTGTTTTTGTATTTTTGTATTGATAAGGGTGATTCGAACATATCAAAGATCTTTGGAATCACATGGTTGTTCATGGTGTTGGATACCAAGCTTTGATTGTAGGATCACACACATCACAAAACAACATCAATTAAGAAAAAAAAATCACTCGACTCTTTTCATTAATTAGAAATAAATGCAGAATGAAAAACTCCTTATGCCACAATACAATTGAAGAACACTGCAGGATATAGATACTAGCCTACGACCTAATGTCCACTGCATGATCGTGATCAGTGAACGATGGTCATTAACCCTACATGTCTGAAATCATGACCCATGACTAAATGCCCACTATTGGACCCAATAACAGAAAAAATAAACATGAAAAAATGCTCCTCGAGTATAACTTGAAACAAGAGAGCAAATGAAACATTATTCTTCTTAACATCCACAAGGTCTCCCGGTTCAGTTGTCTCCCACACCTGTGATACGTGGTTGAAAACCGGTGCTTGTAATCGTATAACTTTATGTTTTTATATGAGTTTTAATCTTGAACGGCCTACTTTTAATTAAATTTGTGTTTATGCAGGTTTGATGGAGTTTAAGGACTTTTCGGGAACGTTACAAGCCACCGGAGTGAAAACGGAACCACCGGGATGCGAAACGGGTCAACCGGACTCAAGAAATGGAAGAAACAGAAAATCAAACTTCCAGGAACCGTCGCCGACGCCCAGAGGGGTCGTTGCCGACGGTTGGTACAAATGTCCGTCGCCTGATTTGACCGTAGACAGCGTGTTAAGCCGTCGGATCAAGTTAAAAATCTGCACACCGTCGCCGATGGGACATCAAGCCGTCGGCGATGGCTCACCAATGTTGCAACCGCGAAGATTGTGACCACTTGGGTTTTGGACGAATTAAAACATGGGGAACAATCAATATTCGGGGGTTACAATTATTTTGAAGGTTTGAACTTGTTCTTGGAGCCATTACCATCCATCACTCACCTACCATTCCATTCCATATTCCATCAATCATCAACAATCTCTAATTCATCATCAAGGATCACCACCATCTCACAATCATCCACAAAACCCTAGTTCATCCAATCATCAACCCTTTCACCATCATCATCCACCAAAAACCCTAATCTTCATCATTCTACCATTCCACAAGATCCAAGATGCCTTCATTCACGTTCCAAACTTCCGGTGATCAAGCTTTATCAACCATGAGCGGCTAATCATCTCGGTTTCACCCCGGTGTAGGTAGTTGTTAATTCTAGGGTTTCGAATTGTGCTTGTTTTAACTTAGTGACAATTTGTATTTGATTTTTGAAACTCTTGATAATAGTGTTACATTTGTTGCGAATTCGTGAATTGTCGAGCGATGTTAAAAGTTATGACTTCACGAAACGGTGATATGTAATTGTGCATTATCATTGTTAGGATTTACTTGTGTTGATTACAAAGTGTCTTTTTGTCCGTTCTTCGGGACGTTGATAGCTAGTAGCACCTAAGTCACGGTACACTAAATCCGTTAATCGAATGCATTTGAGTTGAAACTAAAACTTGTAGAAATCCTAGGTTAATAATTACCGAAACCGGGTGTGATTCCTTTTTATTATTATCGTTCTAGTAATCATTTTTCTTGCAATCGTTAATTAGTAGTTGTTAATCATTTGCATCAATTCAATTAGTTAAAAATCATATCTTTCCATTAAACAAAAATACAAAAACACTTTAGCAAGCTTCATAATTGTGACAAGTCTTTATAATTCAGTCAAATCCATACACAAACCACATACTCTTCGTGGTTCGACCCCTTGCTACCACTAGCTATTTGTTAAGGGTAATTAGGGCATATAAATATTATCTTTGACCGGAGCGCGACACTCCGATCAAATTTTGGCGCCGCTGCCGGGGAGTGCGTGCGCTTTGTGTTTGGATATTGTTTGAATTTTTGTGATTTTCTGTTTAAATTGTTTAGCTTTCTTTTTGTACTTGTCTTTTTCTTTGTTACGCGGGGTGTGTTACTTGTGCAGGTTACAGGTAGTGCATGCATACGCGGAACTCCGGGAGGACTTCACCTTTAGTCTACGAACCGGAAATTGAAAGAGTAGCAAGAAGAAACTTAGCAAGCCGGTTAGAAGCAACACTTGCTTCTAATCAAACCAACCAAACACCACAAATCACACCAACCATTGAAACCGATTCAATGGCGAACCAAAACTCCAACCAAAATCAAAACCCGAACCAATATCAATACCGAAGCAATTTCAATGCCGATCCAAATGTTCAACCCATGCCTCAAGGAAGACCGGGTGGTAATAACAACAATACCGGACCACCTACACCACCTTTCCAAAACCAAAATCCCAACAACAATCAAAGAACACCTTAACAACAAAACCTTCATAGACACAATTCCCTACCCATTAACCTAGATGATCGGAATGTCAATTCCGACCGTCGGGGAAATCGTGATCGCGGCAATCCCGCAAATGAAGACCCATTCTTCAACATCGATGACTTGAGGAATGCAATCCCCGATGATGAACCGTATAGTGTTCCCGGTTATCAATCGCCGGAACATGCGAGTGTTCATACGGAGAATTCGGATGACGGGGGATATTATGATGATAGGGCTAACGATGATGAAGATTGGGGCTACGTGAATAGGGGAAACGTCTACAACGCTAGAAGGTATGATGATGAGGAATTTGGCTACCAATATGCCAATTACGTTGGGGACGACGAATACGGTTACGGAGGTGGAAGAAATGATGGTTATGGGAACAACCGTCAACCACGAAACAATGACCAACGGAACCGGAATGATGGGTTTTATAATAACAACAACAACGCAAACCCTAACCGGATTCCTCGTTTCGTGGGAGGTGGTAACCCAAGGGATAATAGAAGAGAGGATCGAAGAGAGGATAGAAGAGATGATCGAAGAGGTGAAAGAAGGGATAATAGAAGACCGGTTGATCAAGAAGTTAATGGTCCACAACGTCGTCAACGACCTCCACGGGGAGTGAATGATCGTTTTAGGCCGGTTGTCACCGAGAACGACTCACCAATCGTTTGTGAGAGGAGGATGTTTGATTGTAAACCTCATTACATCAACATACTTCCTCATTTCAATGGGAGATCTAACGATGAGCCGTATACGCATTTGGCGGAATTTTCTTCGGTTTGCAACACTATTGGGGGGCACAACTTTGCACTAGAGGAAGTTAAACTTCGCTTGTTCCAATTCTCATTGAAAGACAAAGCGAAGCAATGGTTCCTTACACTTCCGGCCAATAGCATTCGCACATGGGGAGAAATGCAACAAGCTTTTCTAGATGAATATTATTCTATGGCAAAGACCGATGATGCTCGTGATGAAATTCGGTCTTTCCGCCAATTATCGGGCGAGCCGTTGCATGAAGCCTTTACGAGATTTAGGGAGATGATGCGAAGATGCCCACATCATCAAATCGAGAAATGGGAGTTGGTTAAGTGCTTTGTACGGGGTTTAGATGACAACACATGGAACCGACTTGAATCAACGAGCAATGGGACTCTTCTAAGCAACCATGAAGATGATGATTGGGAATTTTTGGAGCGAATGAGTAAACGGTCGAAAGAGAAAGAATCGGCCGATCGAGCTAAGAAACATCCCATTTCCCGGTCACTTCCCGATCTCGACTCTAAAGATCGGATTTCTACCTTAGAGCGGGAAATGGCTCGAATGAAAAAGAAGGAAGTTAGTGCGGTTCAATTTGAGGTGTGTGAAGAGTGTGGTGACATTGGACATAGAGCGGAGCAATGTCCAACGGGGTCGGGTGATTATACCGAGGAAGTCAACCAAGTGTATGGAGATAGGAAGCAATATGACATGAACTCCAACACTTACCATCCGGGGTTGAGAAATCACCCTAATTTCCGGTACGGTAACGCTTCGAATCAAATGAACCCGAACTTTCAATCGGGTAATCAAGGTAATCAAGGTGGATCATCGTACAACAACCGTCAAAGTGGTAACCAAGGGGGTTATCAACGTAATTTCAATCAAGGGTACCAAGGTAGAGACAATAATTATCAAAGTGGGTACCAAAGGAATTACAACAACCAAGGCGGTAATGGAAGCGGGTCGAACAATCAAACCGGTGGCGATGATTTGGGTGCCAAAATGGATGCTTTGTTGAATATGCAAAAAGAATCTCAAAACAATATAAAAGAATCTCACCATGATATCAAGGAGATAAATAAGACAAATGAGATTCGGGATAAAGCACATGAGGCATTGGCAAAGCAAGTGGGCCAACTCGCGGAGGAAATGGCTCAAATGAGAGGAAGCACGGGAAGACTCCCAAGTGACACCGCGGTGAACCCTAAGCATCAAGGGTCAAACTCAAGGAACACACGTGAGGTACCAATTAATAAAATTACTTTACGTAGTGGTCGAGTCGTTGATGATGGTGTCAAAACACCACCACCCGAGTTTGTTGAAGGGGTGGTGGAGGATGCTAGTGAAGATGAGAATGAGAATGGTCAAACGGGTCAAAAGAAAAATGACTTGAAAAAGAACAATGATACCCCCGTTGTGACCATCCCCGTCCCCAAGGCTAAGGAAAAGGGTGTGGAGGCTAATACCGCCCCTTATCCCGAAGCATTGAAGGGACCCGTGAAAAAAGTTGTAAACAAAAGAGGTCCACAACAAGAAGAGTTGTTGGAAATTTTTAAACAAGTAAAAATCAATTTACCTCTTTTGGATGCAATTAAACAAGTACCGTCGTATGCTAAGTACTTGAAAGATTTGTGTACCCAAAAACGCACTCACAAATTTCCAAAAAAATTAGATTTAACCGAAAATGTGAGTTCGATTCTTTTGGGTGCACTTCCGCCTAAGCTCCAAGATCCGGGTGCGCCTATCATTTCAATTCAAGTAGGCGATTTTAAAATCAACCGGGCACTTCTAGATCTTGGTGCTAGCGTGAGCATTCTACCGGGTAGTTTGTATGACCAATACGAGTTTGGTCCACTTCAGTCGTCTAACACTACCGTGGTGTTAGCCGATTTGACACCTAAACTACCCCGTGGAATTGTTTCGGATGTGATAGTGAAAATCGAGGATTTCTACTATCCGGTGGACTTTTTAGTACTTGATTATGTGGCCAAGGACCCAACCAAACAACCTACGGTGATTTTGGGTCGACCGTTCTTAGCAACTGCAAATGCTCAAATTGACTGTAGAACAGGAACGGTTGACATGACATTTGGAAACCGAAGGTTGAGGTTACATGTTTTTTCCGGACTTATGAACCCTCCAGTTGATGATGAATGCTATATGGCGGACATTGTTGACACGTGTATACCTCTTTGCGACACAGTCGTGGATGGGGAAAACACAATGGAGGATTGTTATATGTTTGACAGGTCACAGGTGGAGATGGATAAGAGCATAGACGAGGAAGTGAGAAGTTTGGAGGTGCTTGCGGTTAGAGAGGGAAAACCGACATGGACGCACCAAGTTGAGAGTTTACCGGAGAGCATCGACACTAAGTTGAAGCCGTCATTAGTAGATCCTCCGGAGGTTGAATTGAAGGTGTTGCCTAAGCATCTCAAGTATGCTTATGTTGGTGAAGGCAACACGCTCCCAGTTATCATTGCATCAAATTTAACCGGGGAGCAAGAGGATAAATTGATGGATGTTTTGGTCACTAATCGGGCGGCGATTGGATGGACCATTGCTGATTTGAAGGGTATTAGTCCCTCGGTGGTGATGCACAAAATCATCACGGAAGAGAATGTGACTCCCGTTCGAGATGCACAACGGAGATTAAATCCGAACATGCGGGAGGTAGTGAAGAAGGAAGTGCTGAAATGGCTAGATGCGGGTATCATTTACCCGATCTCGGATAGCCAATGGGTGAGCCCAACACAGACGGTTCCCAAGAAAGCGGGCATACAAGTCGTCAAAAATGACGCAGGTGAAGAGGTAGCCACTCGGCCGGTAACCGGGTGCCGAATTTGTATTGACTATAGGAAGTTGAATACCGCAACTTCCAAAGATCATTTCCCTTTACCGTTCATTGACCAAATAGTTGAGAAATTGTCGGGACAAAAATTTTATTGTTTCTTAGATGGCTATTCTGGTTATAATCAAATTGCCATCCATCCGGAAGACCAAGCAAAGACCACGTTTACTTGTCCCTATGGCACTTTCGCATTTAGGCGAATGCCATTTGGATTATGTAACGCCCCCGCCACCTTCCAAAGGTGTATGATGAGTATCTTTTCAGATATGGTGGGGAAGTCTTTGGAAATCTTCATGGATGATTTCTCAATTTTTGGGTCATCTTTTGAGGCTTGTTTGGATCAACTAGATAAAGTGTTAAGAAGGTGTGTCGAAACTAGTTTGGTCTTAAGTTGGGAAAAGAGCCATTTTATGGTTCAAGAGGGAATAGTGTTGGGACACGTGGTGTCAAGTCGTGGGATAGAGGTTGATCGTGCAAAGGTACAAGTCATATCTACTTTGCCATATCCCACGACTGTTAAAGGTGTTAGGTCATTTCTAGGTCATGCGGGTTTTTACCGGCGGTTTATTAAGGGTTTTAGTGACATAACCAAGCCTTTATGTAACTTGTTGTTAAAAGATCAACCGTTTGATTTTAATGAAAATTGTCAAAATGCTTTTAACAATTTGAAAGAGAAGTTGGTTGAAGCCCCAATCTTGCAATCGCCAAATTGGTCTTTTCCGTTTGAAATTATGTGCGATGCGAGTGATTATGCGGTGGGGGCCGTGTTGGGACAACGGGTCGATAAGAAACCCGTTGCCATATACTACGCGAGTAAGACTCTTTCGGATGCACAATTGAATTACACTACTACCGAAAAAGAGCTACTTGCGGTGGTATATGCATTGGATAAATTTCGGGCATATATATGGGGTAGTAAAGTGATTATTTATTCTGATCACACTGCAGTTAGGTACCTCATGGAGAAGAAAGATGCAAAACCGAGGTTAATCCGATGGGTGTTGTTGCTCCAAGAATTCGATTTGGAGATACGGGACAAAAAGGGTACCGAAAATGTTGTGGCGGACCATTTGTCCCGGTTGATGGTTGAAGAGGATCCTACAACTGTAGAGATCAATGAGTCTTTCCCAGATGAGCACATAATGAAATTAGATAAATTGCCATGGTATGCTAACATTGTCAATTATCTTGTTACAGGTGATATGCCGGCACATTGGGATAGACGGAAAAGGCAACACTTCATGTCCCAAATCAAATACTATCGGTTGGAAGAACCGCATCTGTGGAAGGAGTGTGCGGATCAAGTTATACGGAGATGCATTGATGACGAAGAGATTCCAAGCGTGTTGCAGCATCTACACTCATTTGCATGTGGTGGTCACTTTAGTGGTCACAAAACGGGTCATAAAGTGTTGAATAGTGGCCTTTATTGGCCCACTATTTTCAAAGATGCAAATGAGTTTGCTAGAAATTGCATTAAGTGTCAAAAGTTAGGGGGTATTTCAAAAAGGGATGAGATGCCCATGCAACCAATCCTTGTAGTCGATGTTTTCGATGTATGGGGTATTGATTTCATGGGCCCATTCCCCAATTCCTATGGCAATTTGTACATCTTGGTGGCCGTTGACTATGTGTCAAAATGGGTCGAAGCAATAGCCACCAAGACGAACGACCATTCCGTGGTATGCAACTTTGTCCAAACTAATATTTTCTCAAGATTTGGGATTCCTCGTGTCATCATAAGTGATGGGGGATCTCATTTTAAAAATTTTCGGTTTGGCAAACTCTTAAAGCGGTTTGGTGTTGATCATAGGATTGCTACCCCCTATCACCCGCAAACAAGCGGGCAAGTTGAGGTGTCAAATAGGCAAATCAAACAGATTTTGCAAAAGACCGTGCGGGCGGACCGTAAGGATTGGTCAATTAAGTTGAACGATGCTTTATGGGCCTACCGAACGGCACATAAGACACCCATAGGCACTACACCTTACCGGTTGGTTTACGGTAAAAACTGCCATTTACCGGTTGAACTTGTGCACAAATCGTTATGGGCTATCAAAGAGGTTAATGTGCAATATGATGATGCAGGTAAGGAACGGAAGCTCAAGTTGTGTGAATTAGAGGAGCTAAGGGAGACGGCATATGAATACGCATCTCAATACAAGGACGGAATGAAAAGAGCGCATGATGCCAAGTTGAGGAATAAAGAATTTGAAGTAGGTCAAAAGGTATGGCTCTACAACTCAAAGCTCAAATTCTTTCCCGGAAAGCTTCGAAGCAAATGGATGGGACCCTATGTTGTCACCCGGGTTGGACAATTGGGTGATGTTACTATCGAGGATCCGAAGGATGGGGTGCGGCAAACGGTAAATGGTCATCGGCTAAAACCGTTTCTCGAGGGTAACGAGAAAGTGGACGCAAACAAGGAATCGGTAAGCTTCGTGGTAAGTTTCCCGGTTTACGAGGTCGAATGAAAAAGGACCGGTAACACTTTTTGTAAAGTTATGTATACTTGTTTAATTGTTTGCGTGTTTCCCGGATTATCGTTTCAATTCCTACTAATCCTTTTTGATTCTGTGAAGTCTAGACATTACGAACGGGTCGTGAAGATACAAGGTATGTTCTTAGACTTGTTTATGTGTATTGAGGACAATACACGAATTTTTGGGGGGTGGTAGGGCCATTAACGATGTCCGTTTTGAAAAAAATTTAACTTATAAAAATTCAAAAAAAAAAAAAAAAAAAAAAAAAAAAACATTTTTAATAATTTTTAGGAATTTTTAGTGTACATAGTCCCTTTATTAAAACTTCATATTTTTCCTCATATTTTTCAAAAAAAAAAAAAAAAAAAAAAAAAATGAAAAATATAAAAAATCGATTTTCGGAACACCGTCGCCGACGGTGGGTCCTAGCGTCGCCTACGGTTCTTCTAACTTGTCCGTCGCCCAAATTTGGCCGTAGACAGCTAAATAAGCCGTCGCCCCACTTTGAACTTACACTCACCGTCGCCGACGGGGTGTCTGACCGTCGCCGACGGTTCCCGGTTTGTTGTCCGACGCTGATTCGTGTTGCAAGTAGTACGGCTCGAACCCAAACTCATTTTATACATTCTAAACTTCAACAAACTCGGTTTTTAACCCTTTGTAGACCCGAAAATACCCACATACATTCTAAAAACATCTAAAAACCTCATCAAACCATACCCCAAATCTCGATTCCTCTTCTCCATCTTCATCTTCCCCAACTTCTCTCTAGAACCCTAATCTTTACTTCACTCATAACTTTCTCAATCCTTAACCAAATCACTTACTTCTTGAGCCTATCCTGAGTGATTTTCAGAGAGGAACAAAACCCCCATAACGGTTTCCATCAATTCTTGCTCGTTTGCAAGATTTCTGGGCGTGAGTTCTTAGGGTTTTGAAGAGTGTTCATCCAAGTTTCTTGCTTTACACTTTTCTTTAGTTCTTCTTGTCAATCTTTACCAAAGGTATGAACTTTCACTTAAATTATGCATGATTTTCTTATGAGTTGCTGATTTCTTCCGAAATTTTAAACTTATTGTTTAAGAATAGGTTGTTTATCACAATGTAGGATGTTTTAGCATAAACTTAAGAATGTTTGCTTGATTTGGGTGGGATTTGAGCATGCTTGAGTCTTGGTGATGTGATTACACTAGATTTGTGCATGATTGAACATAGTTGTGATGTTGAATATTGTTGAAAACATGAAATTTTGCGAAATTTTTGGAATAAACATGTTTAATCAATATAGATGCTAAGATGTGCGACTTTGGAAGTTTAAAAAGGCGATTTTACATTTAAAATTTGATTGAAGTTCAACATTGCACACCATGTTCAAAGTTTGAGATTGTTGAAGGTTTGGAGTGTACTAATTATTGTTGTCTTTGTCTTGTGATTGTAGCCATGTTCCGAGGAAGTAAGAAAGCAAAGACCTCCGGTCAAGGTTCATCTTCGGGAGCCGGTTCGGGCTCCGGGGTATATCAAAGACGTTTTGAACAATTAAGTAATGTAGTAGAGGGTGATGGGCAACTTATTAGGCAAGATTGGGAGTGGGAGGAAGAAAAAAATAGTAGATCGGCTTCGGCATGGAAGGATGAGAAAACAAAGGCTCTTTTTCGTTACAACAACAAGAGGTTAGAAGCCAAAATGTGGAAGATGAAAATGGTTACGGGTGTTTCAAAACCCGTACCTGACAGGGCAGTTTGTGAACGTACGGTAGATGTTGAAGAGTTTAGGAAGATTGGTATTGTGCAAAGGTTTGAGAAACTTGGTTGGGAACGGGTGATTGACTGGTGTGATGATATCACTACGCGGGTATACTTGGGGGCAGTTTGTGAGTGGTTATCCACCCTTCGTTTTGAACACTCTGATAGACCGGCTCATAGGTGGAAGTTGATTGGTAACATTGGAAAAAATCAAATGGTCATGTCTTTCGAACATATGAATGCTATAGCGAGGTTTGACTCGCTTGGGGTCGACGCGTATGAATATTATGGGTATGATCAGTTTTTGGACAATAAGAGAAACGATGCTGACCCAGTGAGGCTTTTAGAGGACACCTTACTAAAATCTGGAGGTGCAGGTGATGCAAGGGCCGATTTGTCTTTGATGGGAAAGATACTTCAAGGTATCTCGTTAGAGAACATTATGGTACGGTTCGGAGACCGTGGAAAGGTGAAGGCACCCGACTGTCGGGTTTTGCATGCATTGTTATATGGGACGCCCAAGCTATCGTGGCGTCAAACTGTTATGATCAACACATGGGATACGCGGGAATCGTTTAAACGAAAGATGATTCCTTATGCAAGGTTGATTAGTGCCATGATTCTCCAACAGAATGCATTACCTCAAGACTCACTGTGGGTGTCTAAGCCCATTGATCAATTCAACCTCGCCTCTATGAGGCGACATTGGAACATAACTGTGAAAGTTTTTGGGCACTTGCACACAGTTGAAGATGAGCAAGGGGATAGTTATCGGTTTAATGACAAAGAGGGTGATGAAGAAGGTGATGAAGAAGAGGGCGATGAGGAGATGGCCGATGTTGAGGAGGAAATCGATCCTTCCGGTCCACGGGGACCGAGGCGTAGGTACAGGAAGAAGCATAGGGAAATCTCTGCTAATGTGGCAGATTTTGTTAATCAAAGGCAAATACCGGCTTATCGGTTGTGGAACCGTGGAGATCAAGCGATCTACGACAATGTGTCGGCGGGTATTGGTGAAGCAAGAGAATATCATGCTAGTAGGAACGAATGGGAAGAGGCGCAAGGGGCGTATTCGCAGCAACAATGGGGTTTTCAAGCGTCTTTTCGCGAGAGGGTGGAAAAGCAGTTGGAGGAACAACAGCTGCAACATGCGTTACAACAGTCACAAATGGAACGCATGATACAGTTGCAAGAAGAAGAAAGGGCCCATAGGCGGGAATGGGAAGAAGAGGCGGCTAGGAACCAAACTGCACAAAGAGAGTTGGACCAACGCCGATGGGGAGCGTTGGCTTTCTCTAACCAAATGGCGATTAATAACTTCAAGGTGCTCCATGATCAAGAACGCCATCAAAGAGATTATCAAGCCGGTCTCCCATTTGTTGAACATTCGGGTTGGACCGATTACTCCAACCTTCCTCATCCGCAAGGGCCAACCGATCCAACCCCTCATTGGCCCGAAGCCGTTGGCTCAAGTTTTGTTCCGATGCCGTACCAACCGCCACCCCAAGGATCCCAACAAGAGTCAAGCCCGCTAGATAACTATAGGGAGATGTTCGAGTCCCTCACTGGTTATCAATACCAGCCCAACCCGCCAGTGGATCCAAACGAGCGATATCAGCGGTAGAGGCATGGTATGTCTTTTGTTGTTGTTGTTGTATATTATTTTTATTTTCGTTATTACCATTTTGCTATTCAAATTCTCGCCTAGTTAAATGAACGTTGTGGGTGTGTTCCCTATATAACCCTCACGAGACCTACTCGTCCTCCCAAGCTATTGGGGGGTTTAAAAGGGCTTGTTGCATAAGCTAAATGCAACCGTGATTCCTACGAAAGTGAGTTAGGTGTGTTGTTGTTGTAAATTATTTTCCACATAATCAAAATGAAATAACGTACAGCTTGGTAATATTTTCATAAAAGTGGTAGAACTAGGTAACTAACAAATTTTAATGGTTGTGAGAAGCATGCTTCTACACAAGGGTTAAGAGTTGTAGGTACTTTTGGTTCATGGGACAACCGCTTTCATGAAGAGGAGAGGAGCATACGAAGAATGAGCTCACAAACCAGGTGCATACGTTTCTTTTTATTTTTGATCTTTAGATTAGCAAATAAGTGGAGTGTATTTTGTATATTATTTTTTTTCGGGGTGAAAATTTGGGGAGGTTAGCCGTGTCACATCCCTTGTGCGTTTTAAAACTCTAGTTCTTACACATTGAGGACAATATGTACCTCAAGTGTGGGGATGGGGGAGTAGTAAAAAATTTTTAGATTTTGACCCGTTCATTTAAATACTACACATTGAGGACAATGTTCACCTCAAGTGTGGGGATGGGAAAAATTTCAAAGATTTTTCCAAAAATGTCTTGCTTCAAAAGCGGTCTTAAAGCACAAGTAACTAAGTCAACGAGGGATGTCACAACCCATTTGGTCTTTTGTCATGGTCAAGTTCAAATTAATAGCATGACGGGTATTTAACGGGTGATTATTTGGGAATAATCCGCCTAAGAAACTAGTTTTTTATGCATGTCACATACCATACCCTTTTAGATATGTGAGGTTTTGAGCCACTTTTATATCATAGATTACATACCGATGTTTCTTTGTTTGAGTGGACCATTAGTCATATATTGTAGAACTTGCAACTTTTGATACATTTGAGACTATAGACCGAATACAAGCACGAGAATGATTAAGGCATTAGGTAAACCTTTTCTCTTAAAACCATTTATCTATCCTTACCCGAACAAACTCCCTAGTTGCCCATTTTGAGCCTAAACCTTTCGTTTGACCACCCTATAGCCCATAACCGTTAAACCTTTTCTTTTAAACCCGTGTGATGGAAATTCGATTATAGGAATCGTTTTTGTATAGTTGTTCTTGTTTTTTTTGCAAAAAAAAAAAAAAAAAAAAAAAAAACAGAAAATATCATGAAAAAGAAGTGATAATCGTTGAAGAAAAACACAAAAAGAAGTGTTAGTAGTTGTTGAATAAAAGGCGAATGTTGTTGCCTCATATTTGGTGTTTATAGTTAGTTTTGTTAGACTAGTCTATTGTAATAAAAAATCGAATTTTCATCACCTTAGCCACTTTTAAATATCCTAATTCCTACCCTTCGCCTAGCCCCATTACAACCCTTCAAAGACCTTTTGACTTGTGCTTAGTATTCGTGATCAATGGTGGAGAATGATTGAGTTGCAAGCTTATGCGGGTATGTGTTCTAATCGGTTTTGAGTGAATAGTCATTGAAGTGCTAATACATTATAAATATTAGCCAATTTATAAGCCGAGTGGAGAGAACATTGTGAGGGATGTGCATGAATTATTGGTTTCACGGGCGGGTTAATCTTGGGTAACCATTTTTGTATGTGAAATCATTTTACCGTTAAATATATTGAACATTGTAAAGAGTTTGAACTTTAGCATGACATTGGACCTTAACCTTTGTCTCGGGAATGGGGAGTGTATTCGTTGTCCGACCCACGTGAAAGTGAAAAACAGATTTGCTTGAGGGCAAGCAAAAGACAAGTGTGGGGATGTGATACGTGGTTGAAAACCGGTGCTTGTAATCGTATAACTTTATGTTTTTATATGAGTTTTAATCTTGAACGGCCTACTTTTAATTAAATTTGTGTTTATGCAGGTTTGATGGAGTTTAAGGACTTTTCGGGAACGTTACAAGCCACCGGAGTGAAAACGGAACCACCGGGATGCGAAACGGGTCAACCGGACTCAAGAAATGGAAGAAACAGAAAATCAAACTTCCAGGAACCGTCGCCGACGCCCAGAGGGGTCGTCGCCGACGGTTGGTACAAATGTCCGTCGCCTGATTTGACCGTAGACAGCGTGTTAAGCCGTCGGATCAAGTTAAAAATCTGCACACCGTCGCCGACGGGACATCAAGCCGTCGGCGACGGCTCACCAATGTTGCAACCGCGAAGATTGTGACCACTTGGGTTTTGGACGAATTAAAACATGGGGAACAATCAATATTCGGGGGTTACAATTATTTTGAAGGTTTGAACTTGTTCTTGGAGCCATTACCATCCATCACTCACCTACCATTCCATTCCATATTCCATCAATCATCAACAATCTCTAATTCATCATCAAGGATCACCACCATCTCACAATCATCCACAAAACCCTAGTTCATCCAATCATCAACCCTTTCACCATCATCATCCACCAAAAACCCTAATCTTCATCATTCTACCATTCCACAAGATCCAAGATGCCTTCATTCACGTTCCAAACTTCCGGTGATCAAGCTTTATCAACCATGAGCGGCTAATCATCTCGGTTTCACCCCGGTGTAGGTAGTTGTTAATTCTAGGGTTTCGAATTGTGCTTGTTTTAACTTAGTGACAATTTGTATTTGATTTTTGAAACTCTTGATAATAGTGTTACATTTGTTGCGAATTCGTGAATTGTCGAGCGATGTTAAAAGTTATGACTTCACGAAACGGTGATATGTAATTGTGCATTATCATTGTTAGGATTTACTTGTGTTGATTACAAAGTGTCTTTTTGTCCGTTCTTCGGGACGTTGATAGCTAGTAGCACCTAAGTCACGGTACACTAAATCCGTTAATCGAATGCATTTGAGTTGAAACTAAAACTTGTAGAAATCCTAGGTTAATAATTACCGAAACCGGGTGTGATTCCTTTTTATTATTATCGTTCTAGTAATCATTTTTCTTGCAATCGTTAATTAGTAGTTGTTAATCATTTGCATCAATTCAATTAGTTAAAAATCATATCTTTCCATTAAACAAAAATACAAAAACACTTTAGCAAGCTTCATAATTGTGACAAGTCTTTATAATTCAGTCAAATCCATACACAAACCACATACTCTTCGTGGTTCGACCCCTTGCTACCACTAGCTATTTGTTAAGGGTAATTAGGGCATATAAATATTATCTTTGACCGGAGCGCGACACTCCGATCAACCTCATGAACATTGAAGATAGCCCGCATCTTCATAGCCAATGTCGCTTAATTCGTTGAGGACAACACTAGAATTTGAAGAGATACGGTGTTAATTTATTTTACTGTGGCCACTGCTTGATCTTTCATTGGAGTTATTTGTTGGTGGATCAGAGATCATAGCAGCGGAAGTATTAACATAGTTTGGTTTGTAATTGATAGAGTTGGATTCCATAATCAAGTTTTGATCTGGATCGATGAAACTGAAAGAAATATAGCACAAGAGAAATTGTAATTGGATAATCGATAAAGATAGAAATGATCGAATATCTTGGTGTCATCAATGTTGCTGATGATTCACTATATATACCATTACATATGTGACATACCATTACATATGTGACAGTTAGTGACGGTTAAGGCTTTGGTAGGAATAACTGTGAATGACAATTCATCGATACTGGTGTGTGTCGGGTGTGATATGTTTTTATTGATATTTTAAGCCCATTTTACACATTAGTCAAGTTTTAAATTTATAAAACACGATATTCTACTAACACTAAACACACACATGGGCAAGTGCACCTATCGTGAGCGTAGTATAGAGGTAAGATACCGAGGTCGTCCAAGGACACAAGAGCTTTTAATACCGGTTTATCCTCAACGTCTAATCAAACTAAAATTTTTGAGAAAAAGGTTTTAAACATGAAAAATAAACTAAAAATGCAGAAATAAAAATAAAATAAAAACAGATAGACATGATGAATCACTTGGATCTGACTCGCCTTTAATGTATCATTTGATGATTTTCGCACTTTTGCACTTTTTAAAAGATTATCTTAGTTATAGTAGTAGGCCCCTCTTTTGAAGGTGACGTTACCCTCAACCCAGTGGTTTGAGTCAGCAAGGATACAATCCCAAAGGGTCGGAATATTGAAAGATAATTAATTAAGTTATTAATGCGAAAAGTGATATGCCCCTCTTTTGAAGGTGACGTTACCCTCTGCTAAGTGGTTTGAGTCAGCAGGGATACAATCCCAAGTAGCCGGTTTAATATATTAATAGTAGTTTACATATGAGGGGATCAAGCCATTCGGACCCCCGCCATCCAATACCAGTGGGTATTGAAGGAGGTCCTAGTAAGCTTGACCCAGGTCCTAGTAAGCTTGACCCAGGTCCTTGCAGGATCTATACACTGAACAAGGCAAGAACCTTACTAAACCATTCCCTTAACCCCCAACCAGGTAGCTAACATATCTCTATATAGACCGTAGAGATATGAATGGTGTAAAGCTTTTACTTTATATAGACAGTAAAGTAATGCTAAGACACCACAGACAAATGATAAAGAAGTTTCACCTTTAACATAAGAAACTAGTTATTAAAGTTATTAATACAAAACCAAATAAAAAGTGCGAAAAGATTAAAAATCAAAAGTAATACATTAAAGACTTATCTTCACCAAGTGATGTAAGAGACTTAGCCAAACATGGCATTTGATTGACAAGAACTCTTACTATCAATCTTGGATCCCGAGACTACTACTACACACACTCTAAGGTGGATGGTGGATGATGGTGGTGGTGGTGGATGTGGGTGTTGTAGTGGTGGTGGAGTGGTGGCAAAGTGGGAGAGAGGTGGTTTGCCAATGGATGCCTTTGAAGTGAGCCAAGCACCCCTATTTATAGCCTGAACAGAAGCCCGGCCACGGCCCCGTGTCCTGCAGACACGCCCCCGTGGCCATCCCTTTTCTCTTCCTTCATTAATTGCTTTTGTCAGCATAGGGCTCAACACGGCCCGTGTCTAGTGGGCACGACCCCGTGTGCAGAAGCGTATCTGTACTACCAAGATTTGCAAGATTCTGTGAATCTTAGCGTTGACCACGCCCCGTGCTGAGCTGGGCACGCCCCCGTGGTGGGTGTAGAAGCTTCCACAACTTTGTCCTTTCTGCAGACACCTGACCACGCCCCCGTGTCCAGTGAGCACGGGCCGTGGTCAGCCTTCTATTTCTTGTTTTTGCTCTTGGGGATGCCATCGAGGGGTCGGGCATGTCACGTTTGTTCCTTTTCTTTGTATTTATGTTAGTTTTTGCTGCATATTTGTTCCTTTTGTTCGTTTAAGCTCATTTGGTCCTGAAAATACAAAAGAAAGACAAAAACACACTTTTCCAACATTAGTACTAAAAAAGGGTTAGTTTTATACCTCATTTGATGTAATTTATATGTTGCATTTTACACACATCAATTCCGTCATCAACCATCACAACCTTTCATTGTTTTAATACATTACATAAGTTCTAAATAATAAGTATAATCATCCTAATTACAATAATTACATAATAAACACAAATAATTAAGTTTAATAATCCAGTATACTCCCCTAAACTTAATTAGGTTTAAGAGAGTGTTTGAGCACACTTTTATTGGCCTCATCCAGTGCCTTCGCTGCTTGCTTGAAATCGAAGCGTCATCTTTTTTGTGATTTCTTCATTCCATACTAATCACCACATGCAAACAGAGCATAATGATGGGTTGTTGACTATTCATTCTCTGGTACTTCACCATCACTTCTGCATCTTCCTCGCGGGGCAATGGACGGTCCTTCATCATTCCTCATTGCATCCTTTGCTATTACCTTCTCTTGCACAGTTTTGAATTTGCAATAATATTCAAGAACATCCAGATATAGCAAAAGCAATTCTTATTAGTTCACCATCATTGTAGTCATAACCCATGTCCTTAGCCACCACTGCCCAGGTGTTGTTTGATGTCACATTCTTATGGCCATCATCTCGTTTCACAACCATGTACAAATCGAGTAGATCGATTTTCCTATTATCTTCTGTGTAGGGAGGAACCGGTCTAGTAGTGATTCCCAGGTTGTTTCTTAGAAACAACTCTACCATCTCTTCGAATTTGATTTTTAATTAATGTTTATATTTAAAAAAAAATTCAACATTCTTCTAACATATCTAACAGAGACTTACAATGGGAGAAATCATGAAATTCCATTGCTCGAATTATCATGGTATTCCAATCTGGTTCCATTGATGACATGTTTAGACTCTCGAAATAAGCATTCAAGTAGTCTGCCTTATATTCTTCATGCATAGAACTATTATTAATTACTGTTTGTTTTCCCTCTTTTCCTATCTCTTCTTCCTTTGTTAACCCAGTAACATCATTCTTAACATTTGAAACTGGGGTACTGAACATAGGATAAATTTGACACTTTTCACCACTTACTTTAACAGTGTAACCTTGTAATGCTAATTGATCCATATTTAAAATGTTCCGATCTAATTCAGGAGTATAGAAAACACTTTGAACCCGCATTAACTCATTCCCAAACTTAACTTTTGTAGCCCCTAGACCCCTGATGAATAAGAAATCATCTTCCCATGTTCTAGTTTCTACCCCACATGAATTTTTAATTCGTTTAAAACCATTCAAATTACCCGCGTAATGATGTTTAAATGTCGTACTTACAAGCCACATATTTGCCCATAATCCACCATTGGTTCCAGTAACAATCAATTCTTCGGAGAAATCATACTCGGCCCTCTGTCGCTGAATTTCGGTATTGATGGCCTGCTGGATTAATTGCGTTGCTTCATCATATTCTTTCGATTTACACGAACTGATCTTGTGACCGATTTCATGACATTAGTAACACCGTCCATTGAGTTGGTCTTTCCTTCGCCTTTCGTTCCTCTTATCGGAATAGTGCTCGCATGGCATCATCGTTGTTGTCAGACGCAAGTCATCTTCTTTCCTAACCGTGGCTCTGATAACACATGTTGGCGGATCAGAGATCACAACAGCAGAAGTATTAACATAGTTTGGTTTGTAATTGATAGAGTTGGATTCCATAATCAGGTTTTGATCTTGATCGACGAAAATGAAAGAAATAGAGCACAAGAGAAATTGAAATTGGATAATCATTAAAGATAGAAATGATTGAATATCTTGTTGGTTATCAATGATGCTGATGATTCACTATATATATACATTTACATATGTGACAATTAGTGACGGTTAAGGTTTTGGCAGGAATAACTATCATTGACAGTTCATCAACGTTGTCATCAACCATCACAACCTTTCATTGTTTTAATTCATTACATAAGTTCTAAATAATAAGTATACTCATCCTAATTACAATGATTACATAATAAAAATAAATTATTAAGTTTAATAATCCAATACTTTTCTTGCGATTTATTGCACTCAAGGCTCAATAATCAATGAAAGCACTGCTGAAAGTATTACATGCAAACGGCTTTTGCTACCTTACTATCGTTGTTTTACAACTTTTGATTATTACCTTCTAGTTGCTAAATTCATCTTTGTTTTTCGATCAACAAAACTAGGTTAACAAGCCCGCTGATTTTGGCCTGTAACATGGCCTATTTCCGCTACCCTTTGGATCCCCTAGAATAGACACCTTCAATCCATTGACATGCGATCAGAATACGGTCCCCTCTTCACTCAACCTCCATCTGATACCAATTTTTGGATATCAAGCTTTGATTGCATAATTAAACACAACACAAAACAACATCAATTAAGCATAATTTCATGACATCTCTTTATAGTTTATCTATGTATTAAGTACTTCAATTCAAATAACTCATATCATTTATAATTTTTGTTTGGGTGTTAACTAGTACATTGAATCCATATCTTTGTCTTTGATAAACTTAAACTTGTGTACATTACTTTGAGTTTATTGTTATTTATTTAAAAAATGAGTTATGAAATTTTATGATGAATAGGTAGAACAACATGTGCATGAAATCATAACAAATATAAACCAAAAACAGAAGACATACATTTTAGGACCACAAATCAAACATGGCACCCGATAGAATGTAATTCACGTAAACATTTTAATGGGTTTTGTCTCTACCAACCTACCACTTGATGTTTATTGAATTCAATAAATCAATTTTTTTTCTTTCTTTCCTTTTGTTTCTGGCCCTAGAGCTAGAGCTAGAGCTAGAGCCCTATGAATTTGGGTACTTCACCATCCCTTGGTTATGTGTCCTATTGTATTTAAAATCTATCATCTAACCGTCTAGATCCACAGATTCTACCTTGTTTTATGTCTGTTTCTTAGAATTAAAAGCATATGTATAGTAGCTAGTAAAGATTGTATTTTATTGTAGTTTTCCTCTATTTATGATAAATATATATGTTGTAGGGTCCCTCTTTATTACTATAAATTTCACCTCATTACTAATTTAAGTAAAACATATTTAGCAAAGTAATGTTCTCTCCTCTCTTGTGAAATTTCATACATAGCCCATAAGGCATGTGATGAGTGATGTCATATTCACTTTAAGATTCTCTCTGTCTATGTCCACATCCTGCCATGAGAAAGTTACAGAATTAGCTTAGCAGAGACTTAAATGAAAACCCACTTTAATGGTGAGGATAGGTCTCTTTCTTTCTCTGTATATCTATCTATGTGTCTGTGAAGGGGGTTCTTTACTTCTCTATCCAATCTTTGACATCTGCTTGGCCATTGGATATTTTTGTAATCTATCATACTCTTTTGGATTTTGTTTGGATTTTTGTGTTCCTAAAATCCACCTGAATTTACACATACTCTTGGACTCACCAACTCAATTATTATCAATGGGTCCTTTACTTATTTTCTAACACACACATTGATACCACTTCCAACATTTTTTTGGGAGTAAACTGCCAAAATGATCTTGAGGTTTGTTCATTTTTGTTACTTTAGTCCAAAATTATAACTTTTTGAATCTTGGTCCCTGCGGTTTCAATTTTGTTGCCATTTTTATTCAAAAGCAAAACCTGTTCAAATTTTTTGGTTAACATCCAGTTTTTTTTGTCCTTTTCCTCCCTTTTAATGAAGGGCAAAACGATCATAATAAAATCTTAAAAGGCCATTTTGCCCTTCAATAAAAGGGAGGAAAAAGACAGAAAAGCTGGATTTTAATTGAAAAACTTGACCAGATTTTGATTTTGGATGAAAATGGCAACAAAAACGAAATCACAGGAACCCAGATTCAAAATGTTTGAGCTTTAAACTAAAGTGGCAAAAATAACCAAACATCAGGGACCATTTTGGCAGTTTACTTTTTTTTTTGGACTTGTAACATTTGCAACTGTTAATATAGTTTTAACCTTTTTTTTTTTGAAAGGTAAACTTCATTAGAACAAAACGGCACACCTCCAAACGAGGGACCCAACCAAACTACAAGCCAAGCTTACATAATTACAAATTTACACCAATCTTTCCACTCAATGTTTTTACATTTGCTCCTATTCTTAAACCATAAAACCTAACACTTTTACTTCATTGACGATCTCCCCGATTCTTGCTTCCTTGTTTTTGAACCTAACTTTGTTTCTGGCTTTCCAAATGCACCAAACCGCAATCCTAACGATGCCTTTAAAAGCCTCCTTTTTAATTCCACTTAAGCCCACAAAATCGTGAATTTTTGAGACATCATTAAAACCAAAAAAGAATAAGTTCTGCACGTTGCACCACCTACTGATGTGATTCCAAACCTCTGACGCCACGTAACAAGATGAGAAGATATGGGAGACCGAATCCTCACCTTCGTTACATAACCCGCACACGTCATCCTGCACCTCTATGTGTCTTTTTCTCAGAGCTTCAACCGTAGCAATCCTATTTAAATTGGCTCTCCACATAAAGATGTTTAGTTTATCCGGAATCCAGCTACACTCCTCAACCAAATTCTGCAAACCGACGTTCTGTTCACCATTTTTGTTGAGCAGTTTTTTGACTGCCCCAACACTAAAGACTTTATCTTCAGCACCGATCCATTCCCACCTGTCCGAATTATCATCGAGCGAAACTTGAAGCAACCTACAGCAAAGATCGACCAACTCGTTGACTTCTTCCTGTGCCGTGATGTTTGTGCTCCAATTCCAACCGTAATCCGAAGCAAAACCGCCTCCCACCTCCCTCGGCTTGATCCTGTCCACTACCTTACACCCCTTTTCCTTCTCCAGCTTGAATAACTTCGGGTATTTAGATTTAAGAGGCTCGTTACACAACCACGGGTCCAACCAGAAAGCAGTGTTCTCTCCGTTTCCAACCTTGCTTCTGAAAAAGGATCTTAACGGCATTCCATCAACCGAGGTTTTGGATAGGGTCTTAGCTATGTTACACCACACCCCTCCCATCGAGGCTCTATACGGAATAAAATTCCAGCTGAGCTTAGTTTTATGAATGGCTTCCACAACCTTTACCCAAAGTTTATTTTTCTCCACCTTTAGTCTCCACCCCCATTTAGCAAGCAAAGACACATTAATGTTTCTTAGACTATTTAAACCCAAGCCACCTTGGTTCTTTGGACGCGACACCGTTTTTCACGCCACCCAATGAAGTTTCTTATTAACTTCATCCCCTCCCCATAAAAACCTTCTAATCTTGGCCTCCAAGTCCGCTATGACTTTACATGGCGCTTTAAACAAAGAGAAATAATAGTTAGGGAGGCTTTCAAACACGGATTTGATTAACACCACTCTACCCCCTATAGAAAGTAGCGACACCTTCCACCTAGACAATCGAGCTTCAAAAATATTGTACACCGGCCTCCAATTAACCACCCGATTCAAAATATAGTTTTTGGCCTGTAGTGTGAACTAATTAAAGCATGCTCTTTAATTCCAAGAATACACAATTCGCTTTGATGACATAAACTTATGCTATAAGTAGATTACTAAGCATAGAAAATGATCCAAACAAGTAAAAAATGAGTGACCTGAAAGTTGTTTTGGTAACAGGTTGTGCTAAAGGTAGTTTTAATACACGTAGGCTAATAGCATCTCTGATGTATCCCCTTCCAAACGCATCACGTAGAGTTGCCACATCATATTTCCGCCTATCATTCAAACAATATTTTCAAACACCGTTTTATTATAACATATATAAAATTATTTGTGTATATATATATGTGTGTGTGTTTTATACATGTGTGTGAAAGGAAACATACCCTCCATCACCTTGCTTTCGCAATTCGGACATCATCTCCCCCAAACGAAACCTGACATGCCCTCCAACGGGAATGTCTGGCCACCTAGCACCCCCCCCCCCCCCCCCTTGCCACGTCCACCATCCACTTTGTACATTGGAGAAGCTCCAATAGCTCACGACTATAGATCTGGCAACAATGGTTCAAATGTGGATCCTATAAATCTTTGACGGTTCAACATAGACAAGGAGGAGTGATCATTGGGATGTATAAATGTGCATGTTGTTTTTCTTGTGCTATGTGTGTTCAATGTTTTAAGATAAATTAATGTTGTTGCTTTTTCTTTATTTTCTTCATGGTACTGTACCATCACAACACCATTAGTGCTCCATGTACCCATGACATGGAAAGCCAGATGCAGTATTTATAAATTCTTGTACTTTGAATCAGAAGTTAGGAGACACAAATTGAAGTATGGTAGTTGAGTATGAGGCTTCCAAAGTCTTTTTCAACTTCCAAATAGATTTCAGCAATGTCTAGACATTGTCCAATAAATGTTCATTATTTACTTGCCATTATTGTTCATTTTTAAAGACATTTTAAGGTGGTTGATTTGATGAGAAGAGACTAAAGACTTTATAAACTTTAATTAGAAGGGTGTGATAATTGAAGGTGGGATGGAGGCACAATGGCCCTGCAGGTATGGCAAAAAAAAACAAAGAGGGATTCAATAATTGAAAAGGGGTGTAATGAGATGACTTGTTTAAAGCAGACAAAGGAATGAAACAAAGACAAAAATGGGTTCCCATTCTCTCTAAATGCATCCCATTCATAAGACTATGGGGTGTGGAGTGGCTTGGGTTGTGGGCATTGCTCGATACGTGACAGGTGGGGGCTCCACCAGTCCACACAAAAAAAAGTGAGGTGTGGAAGGGGCGTGGCTAGGTGACGTCGGGATGCCATATGGCACCTAAATTTCTTTTTTTATATATTAATCATAGAATTTAGTAAATAATTTTAAAAACACATTTTATTTATATTAAATAACTACAATAAAAAAAATACGTTACATCACAAAAAAAATCAATCATCTTCATTTTCATTGAAGTCGAATCTAGGAAGTGTCAAAACATGTTCTACCAAATCAGCTCGAAAGTTTGAATTTATTTGTCTTGACTCGATTAGATATTGGTTTTGCGTTCTCTCTTCATCACTAATGTCTTCGTTATTTGCTTTGGGCTCCTCACCATAATATTCAACGATTGCACGTCCTTCATCCTCTTAAATCATGTTGTGTAGAATGATGCACGCATACATCACGTTTCTTATTTAATCTTTTTCATACAATTGACAAGGTATGCTCAAAATGCGCCACCTTTTCTGCAAAACACCAAATGCTCGCTTGATGTCTTTGTGTGCCGCCATCTGAACTTTGTTAAGCTTTATTCTTTTAGGATCTAGGGTTCCATCTCTTGAAAATGATTTCACAAAAACAACATACTCGGGGTAAATTCCATCAACAAGATAGTACCCATACTTGTATTCAATCCCATTTACAAAAAAAAATGTTCCTTTCGGTCCAATACCATTTATTAGATCATCGAATAGGGGCGAGTGATGTATAATGTTTAGATTGTTATGTAAACTGGGCATACCAAGGAATGCATGCCAGATCCACAGATCTTGTGATGCAACCGCTTCAAGCATCATAGCCGGCATTCCATGATATCCACTTGTGTGAGAGTCTTGCCATGTAGTTGGAAAAAGTTCTCACTCCCATCTCATACAATCTAAACTACCGATCACCACGGGAAAACCATGACATTCAGCATGATGTTTCAAATTTGTTGCATGTCACTAAACGTCGGTTTTCTCAAGTATATTTTCATATATAGTTCAATGATATACGCACAAAAATTGTGAAAACGTTCCCTAGCCACTTGTGCCGACAATAACTTCATCTGCATCTTCAACAATAGCTTTCACCACCATCGACACTGCTGATAATAATAATTCCGCCCCGTCGTCGGATGAGGATGACAAAACAAATTTATCATACGAATCACTACTTAAAGAATCCATTTTATATATTTTTTTTGTAGTTTGATAGTGGTTTTTGAATTTTTGGATGGTAAAAATGAGCAAGAAATGTTTGGTTTATATCGAAAATAATTAAAGATTTTTTTTTTAAATTGTCTTGGCCAACGGCTAGCCTAACGGTCATCAAATACTAGCTAATCAAAGCCAGCCATGTCACCCTAGCCCCCCGCCAGGCTCAATCCCCACGCCAGCGGGGCAATGCCATGGCCAACGCTAGCCGGGTGTGGTCTAACCAGCGTTAAATGCATTCCGCCGCCCCAACCCACACCCCATAGTCTAAGGTTTGTGAAACCGAAACAAATTATAGAAGAAAACTAGAATAATGATCTTGATTTTATCTCAACATGTTTCTTTAGAGTATTCCAACACACGTTTTTGAGGTGTTTTAAGCTCACGTGAAAAAGATAGGGATGAGATGTGGCTTATGTGAAGGAGAGGGCAAGGAAATGGGTTTTCGCTGAATAAAAAAATGCCCAATAACAACCTTTTAGAGTGAGGGAGGAGAGATAGGACGTTTTTTGAACTGTTTTTGGAGCATGGATGGCGTGTAGACGTTTTTAGAGCTTCCGGGTGGTTGCTATATTAGCATTGTAACAATGACACATTTTATTTTAGGGGTGTAAACAAGCCGAGTCAAACCTGACTAGACTTGAGCTCAGCTCGTTTAACTTATGAGAGTTTGAGGTCATGCTTGGCTCATAAGTATTTTTTTAACGCACAACCTCAGATCAAGCTTGACTCATTTACTATTCATTAGTTTCGTCATATACATTTTTTATTTGTATATATATAACCAAAAGTTGTATTTACAACACGTACGACACACTAGTGAAATAAACATCCTTATCATAATTTTATATATAATAATTATATGTATCTATAACATATTAAAGAAAATATGGGAGGACAAAATGTTAATTTTATATAATATTAAGAGTAACTAATTATAACTTTCAAAACAATTTTTCAATCTTTTAAAACATATTGTGGACTTTTGAATCAAGTTTTTCTAAATGACCATACCTTTTTTATACATTAATATTATTTAAAAAAATACATCATAAAAACAAGCGTTTTATTTTCGTTAACTTGAATATGGTAATGGTAAGTTTTTTTTTAATTTTAAAAAGAATTTAACATGTTAAGTGATTACTCATGTTTGTGTTCTTCGTCACATCGTGCGAGCATCGCTTTAATATGTGTGTATGTATATATTAAATAAAAAAAATATATAGAAATAATAGCCTCGTTAGAGTTTGAGAGCCAGCTTAAGCTCGCTAAACGAAACTTTTGCCAGACTCGTTTATTAAATAAGTTTATTTTTAGAGTTAACGATTAAGGTTGGCTCTATCTTTTAATGGGATGATCTCATATAACTTGCAAAGGGTTTGTTTGTGTATACCCTATTTATTAACCCAAAACAGGGTCGGCCAACCCGTGCCGTCGTTCGATGCCCAAATTTTTAAAGGGTCTGAAAGGTTTTTATAAACTTTTATATATATACTAAATTATATTATATATTTAATATATGTATCCATTTATTATGCAAAAAAAATATTGGTGGTGGAGTGGAAACGTCATTTCACGATAAAGGAAAGATCTTAAGTTCAACTTTTGACTCTACCACCAAGGTTTTATTTTTTTTAAATCATTTTCCCTTAACCATAACTTTTGGGCCGAAACTTTTTTGATCACCCAAGGCCTAAATTTTTTTAAAATTCTTGGAGACGGCTCTAACCCAGAATCTTCCACCAAATTTATTAACCGTGAATATTCCACCTATTTTATTTACCGTGCATCTTCACCATATTAGTACTTTTTTTTAAAGTAAATTTGTTTGTTTTGTTTTGTTTTGTTTTGTTTTGTTTTGTTTTGTTTTGTTTTGTGGGTGAGTGGATTTAGTCTCATCATTACTACAATCAAAACAACGAATTTAGAGGTGGGGTGAGGTGTGGGGATTTCTTTCCCCACCAACGTACAGAATTATCTTTTTCTTTTTTCCCATCATCTCTCTCTTACCAAATTATTCCTACTGGAAAATCTGTCCCCATGAACAACTTTGTCATGCAAGAATTTCATGCAACTCTAATAAAGATTTTTTTTTTGGCTAGCTCGTATAAATCTTGAATCACTCCCACTAACAATATGTAGCAAACTAGTCATACATAATATTAAAGAAAGGTAAAAAAAATTAAATAAATAACACATCTCAATTGTTAAATCTTTTAATGGGATTTTTTAAGACCAAATATAAAATATTTAAATTTAATTATATTTCAAACTTTTTTAAA